>NW_011626992.1:410102-506200 GCF_000204515.1 Acromyrmex echinatior | reverse complement strand
CCGACATTGTCGCAATCCTCTTGGGCAATCCCCCTCCGAGACGGCGTACGGGACATATTTCCTCCCTCCAGCATACCGAGAAGCTAATTACGAGTCGCGTTCGCCAAAATAAGTTTATAAAAGAAAAATGTCTATTAAAGAATTAATGTCGCGGATTATTATGGAGCTTTTTTGCGAGAATTTTTTTCAACGAATTCGGAATGACGGTTTTCATGATAAGAATCGATGAAGACAAAGGAATCATCGTTAATACGCGTCATTACTATGTATATTATACGAACTCTGACTTTCAATGCCTCGTATATGAATAGTTAAATAGTAGGTAATAACGTTTCGTTACGCTGGCACAAATAGTGCGCAACGAATAGATGTGCAATCACGATCCCCGTCTATTAATGAATTCTCGCCTGTCATTGTAAATAGATGCACGCTGATTAATATTCCTATAAGTGGAATTGTAAATAGGATAGAAATAAATGGAAAGAACCTACTTTACAGATGTTACGGTGCAGTCTCTGCAGAGATCTGACGAAGCGCTTGCTTGTTTATCAGAAGAGAACTTAAAGAGCGATCTCAGATAAATTAAAAAACCAAAAAAAAAGAAACAACGAAGAAACGGAACAGCAAAATGTATAAAGTGAAAGATTTGAACAACACCTTTGAGTAACATCTTTTCGAGTTGACTGCATATGTATATTAAAAAAAATTTACTAATCTTAATACATAATCAATTCTTTGTAAAATACTAAATAAACATTTACTTACAGTAAATAGATATTTACTCAATAAAAAAAATGATAGTTGTATCAAATTAATAGTTTCAAATAAATTTACATCTGGTAAATGTATTTTGTCAATATTTATTAAAATTTAGTACTTCTTTTTTTAAATGTAGCCTCTCCTATTTTAGCTTCATGTTATTTGTAAAGCGATTTCATTTTACTTTAACCGTTTTCCTCGAACAGATGGTTAACTAGAACGCGACGAAAGTGTGCGAATCGATGACACGTAATCGTTTTGCTTCGCAACCAGCAAAGAACGAATTGTCTCGGCGCGAGAATAAAAATTCAATTAACCACCGGATATTTATGACTTAATTGCGATGAGAAACGAGTAAAAAAAAACAATAAAAATATAATCTATCATCAGCTTGACTTTATACCTGTCGCCACTTTATTTTCTCGTAATTGCCTTATCAACACCTCAAATATCGTAAATAAGAATCATCTACAGAAATATATTATTAAATACGCTACAGCTTATTCCCAATAACAAGTTCCACGACGCATTTGGACCAAATCAATTAGCGAGTAAATAATTCTCTCACTTTAAGAGAGAGAGAGAGAGGGGAGAAAGAGAGGAAAATCGAACGTAATCAACTGAAGAAAGGAGGGGGGGGGGAGTTAAGAATTACATGGTTAATTTATCGCTCGGCGAAACACAGTTCGCTAGTTACGAAAACAAAATATCTCGTTCCGCTCGCTCGAGAAGGAGAGACGAGCGCGAGAAGTTCTATTTTTCCGATATCTAATTAAGAGTTTCGCCATCCATCGCGCGCGAAATAGCGGAACTTCTCGTCGTTTTATTGAAGTCGCGGAGTCTTTCGCAGAGAATAAAATAAACCATTAATTTCCGCCTTTTTCGCGAAGAGCTAAAATGTCCTGGACGTTTCTTCCCTCCGTCTCTTAATCCGCCGACGGTACTGCGCGTATATATATATGTGTAGTTACAACCGCTAAATAAATAATCGTACCGTAATCCACACATATACACCTTCCCTTTTAATTCAATTTAATATCCGTTGAACCGTCGAGATATACCAGAGGGCCTCGAAATACCGCATCGCCTAAGGGCTTCAGTCGACACGAGTGCTCCATTGCAAATTGCGATTGTAAATAATACGAATATACATCCATCATTCTGCCTCTCCTTTCCTTCCAACCCCCTTTCTCCCCCTCCTCCTCCTCCTCCTCCCATCCTGTATCGATTACGTCGCGCGTGGGAAATAATCGACGCCGACCGCGAATGACGTCGTCCTACGACGATCCGTTTAGCGTAAAAACACAAGCTCGCTAGGCTAGATTGTAAAATTACGTATAAACTAGGTCAATTCGCCGCCGTCCACGTGTTATTACGCGCGCGCGATGTCAGTGTTACGCCGACTGCTATGCGCTGAAAGTGCCGGACCTGTTTTAAGTGATAAAAGTGTAATCAAGGTTGACCAGCGGCTGCGGCGACCGGCGGTCGGCGGTCGGCGGTCGATCCCTTTGCATAAATCGTGAGACCAACCCGCGCGGGAGACTGCGAAGTAATCAAGGCTAACTGTAACTCGCACCGCGCGTTTTCTCAAGACCTAGAATCGGCGTACCCTGCGTGTTTGAAGTAACAACACTCGGCTTGCGCTCCAACGTTGGTCAATGCTAATCGCAGTTAACTCCAGTTTCTCTTTCTTCATTTGCATTACAGATACAGGATTGTCATAAATTCCTCTCACCCTCGAGTTCCACAATTTTTTCCTGATTTCCAGATAAAATTTCGTGATTTTCTCTTTCAATAATATTTCAGAAATTTTTTTGTATTTTTGTTCTGATTTGGATACCGCCGAATACTTTGTTGAGAGAACAATTGAACGTAGTAATGTTAATCATTACATTGAAAAAAAATTTCCTATATCTAAGTAATATTTTCTTGAATAATATCAAGTACTAGTAGTAAGTAAACATTTTTTAGTAAAAATAAATATTTATTAAACGCAAACATATAGATAATATTTTTAGATTAAATAAGCTAACGTACCAATTAGTGGACAAACATTTCAAATACTAAGCTTTTAATGATATGTACGATTTTTAATAAATTCGTTATATATTATATTTTTATAAACAGCAAAATTTATTTAGAGTCGTACATATCATTAAAAATTTAATATTTAAAATTTTGTACCACTTTATCAAATGAATTGGGTCATATCCATTAACTGTCCATTATCTGGTACATTTACTTTATTACTTTCTTTTTTTGAATAAATATTTATTTGCAGTAAAGTAATGTTTACTTAGTACTTTATTCAAAAAAATATTTAAATTTAGGAAACTTTTTTCAGTATATTAAGTTTCATGGGTTGCATTTAATTGATAAGTTGGTAATATTTTAAAATTCATGTAGGTGTCATGTACGCACATTAACGCACATTAATTAAATTTTCTAAAGCCACCAAGAATTATAATTTTCCGGAAAATTTTGCAAAACCTCCCTGACCATTTTCAATTTCCCTGATATCTCTCTGATTTCCAGTTTTACGACTCTGAGATAGAGTTAAATAAAAATAACATCTCCACGTTCGTACCTTCGAGCGATCTTAAAATCGACGTTCGAACACGTTCGAATGTTTCCAATAGAGATACGATCCGACAAACCGTGGTATCGATACACGTTGGTGGTTGTTATTCCGTTGCAATTCTCCCTTTCGCGTGGCATGAAAATTCTAACAAAAAAAAAAAAAACTCGACGTTAGCTACAGGGCGTTAGCTTTGTCCGCGCACCTGCTATCAGGTCTGACACTTCCTCGCCCGCCGCAAGGGAAAACAAATTCAACCTACAAAACGAGTAATAAAAAGAAACCTTGAACCATAACGATTCACAAAGAAGCATCGCCGCCGTCCTCCCTCGCCTCCCCCTCCCTGCGCGGCGCCACCGCCCATCGTCATCGTTGTTTTCCACCCGGCACTTAGTGGAAACAACAAAGTGCGTGTCCCAGGCACGCGCGCTCGCGTGCCGGACGGGCGTGTGAGAACGGCGTGTCGTGCGTGTGAATCCGCACGGCAGCGCGCGTGTGCCATGCCGGTGCGGCGACGCTAATGTTTGCAATCACAAGTTGGAAAGTTTTGTGATGGCAACCGCTCCGTCGGCCAGTTACCCTGGTAACGCTTTGTTGTGCCATTGTGCCGAGCGGCGAAAGAAGGGAGGGAGAGTTGGGAGAAATCCACCCCCGTTCGGCCGAACCATCGCCTGCCCACCATCCCTCTCCTCCTCCTCCTCCACCTTCTCCTCCTCCTCCTCCTCACCCCTCTGTCGAGAAATTGGATGAAACGGTAGAGAGCTATACCTCAAACCCTTAGCCCCTCAATTGCCACTCGGGGACCAACAACTCGGCTTGACCTAGCCCAAACTATTCATCTCGCCACCTTCCCCCTACCTCGCCAGATCCCCTATGATGAGGAACAAGAGGTTCGTGTCTCCTCTGGATCCGACCTCGTCCTATCATTCCTCGCGATCCTTCATTTTACGCAACTATGGAATTTTAAGGAAAGAAGGTTGAAAGAGGGCAACGAAAGATGCCGTCAAAGTTGATATATATAAGTTTTAAACTTGCCACCAGAGAGAATAAAAACTCACTGAACAAAAAGTCTGGTAATAGTTACCAAATGTTGAGTAAAATAATTCTAATTAAATTCAATTGGTGTCATCAAAAATAATTTTGCTTTTCCAAACATTTAGTATTATCAAATATAATAATATAATAATATACCAATCGTTTAATAATATTTACTACATATTTGAAGAAGTAACGTTATTTTTTATTATATTTTATTATATAATCGAACATTTGATTGGAATTCACTCAATATTTGGTAGCTATTATCAGACTTTTTTTTTGCAATGCAGAAACACTGAAAAAAGAATCTAGTGATAACAAATGTCGAATAAAATAATTTCAATCAAATGTTCGATTAATATAACTTTACTTTTCTCTAAATATTTAGTAAGTATCAAACATAATAATATAACCAACTATATACCAACACTTACTAAATATTTAGAAAAATAAAATTATTTTTTAATTAATCAAACGTCTAATTGGAATTATTTCACTCAACATTGGTAACTATTGCAAAATTTTTTTTTCCAATGCAGAATCTACACTGAAAAAAGAATCTAGTAATATTATATAAATGTCGAGTGAAATAATTTCAATCAAATGTTCGATTAATACAACCAAAAATAATTTTACTTTTCTAATAAATATTTAGTAAGTATTCCCAAACATAATAATACATAATAATATAACCAACTATATGCTAATACTTATTAAATATAATATTTAGAAAAATAAAATTACTTTTGGTTATATTAATCGAACATTTAATTGAAATTATTTTATTCAACATTGATAACTAATATTAAACTCTTTTCAGTGCAAAGTTCATTGCACGAGTTCATCCAACGGGTCTATGAATTAATTAAAAAACAGTCGGTTTCGAGAAATACCTCCCTAGTTGCCAGTTCTCGATAACTCAACGATTCCATACGATTGTTCAGAATCGATCGCTGAAATTTCACACGTAATAAATTTACATTCGAGGTCAAACATGTAAGCCTCGACTCGACTCGATCGAGTACAACGGTCGTTCAAATTAATATAGCACAATTATTGTGAATAGAATTGATATCTTGAAATAGTTGATAACGAGGAAATACTTGGATTATGTCATCGAGAAGGCATGTCGCTTCGTCAGCGATTGCCCGCGAGGTAAAAATGCCCTCCTGAGATCGAGCTATTAATAGAATTGTTGCCAGCGAATTTTCAGCCGTCGACGCGTATTCTAATATCAACCGGCGCATGTGACACGTATGTACATACAGTATAAAGCGGTACGACACTAAGTGATATTCGATACTCTGTAAAACTTTCAGATACAAAGTACCGTGACATTTTGCGATTTTCAATAGCCTATTTGAGGAGCATAAAATCAAATCGTCCAAAATTAATTTTTGAATACTGCAGAAAAAAATGTTTTTTTTTTTTTTTCAAATTTAAAACGAATCCACGCAAAAAATGCAGATATATTAACCTTTATAAAACGGGAAAGCCATAGAGTCATAGAGGCACTGAATTATATTATTACAATTTGAAGCAAGGAATATAATTTAAAAAAATGAATTATAACAAAATATAATTTAAAAAATATAATAATGAATTATAACAAATCTTAAGAAGAAAAGTTGTAAGACTTTAAAAATAGATCACTGCCCTCTAAAGATTAATGGCATTATCCAATAGCAGTTTAATTAAAAATAATCTTGTTAATTTTCATACAATATTAACAAAATAAATATTTTATTAAAACAAAAACATGGTGTAATCTTTATAAGACGTGAAAGCTAGTATTTTGAAGCAAGAAATACAATGAATAATGAATTATACACTGAAAAAAGATGTACTAAATTTTAATATTTGTATATATTGGATCAACTAAATATTTATTAAATGCAAACATATTTATTAATACAAGAAATATTAATTTGATTTATCATTTTTCAATTCAATAAATATATTTATTTACTGTAGGTAAATGTTTAATTAATACTGTTTAAACAAATATTTATTAAAATTTCTTGTCAGCTTAACAAATACTCAAGAATAAGATTTTAGAAATAGACACTTTAAAGGTCAACAGTATTAACCAAGAGTGACCTAATTAAAAATAATGTTATTAATTCAATGACAGATATTGAAACAGATAATATTTTATTAAAACAAGAAAGCGTATTTGTTTAATTAATATTGTCATTTAATTAACGAGCTTATTAGATTGATAGATTGATTATTAGATATAATTAAATCGCTGTCGGTGAATATTGTTATACATTTTTTTTTCCTCGTATTTGTGTTATGGAATCGTCGATAATGGGTATTGCGCTCATAAAAATGCGTTTGATATAAACTTATTGTCGGAACACGCACGTCCTGTTTGATTGTACCAAAAATAGCATATTTCAGCCTAAGCGAGGAAACTTTTGAGATACCTTAAAATTGGCACTGAATCACCTAATGATTCGTTACGTTTGTTCGCGTCGACTAGTAAAATTAGGGAGAGACAAATGTTAATCCTCGGACGAAGACAAATCACATGTGGATTTGTCGACAGAAAATTTCTCCATCAACTTATTTCATTAAAAAATACATCTGTGTCGCATCGCGCTATTTCTTATCAATTCTACTTCTATTTCATCTCGAATAGAAACCTTATATCGTCTGGCCGCGAATGATTTTGTCAAAACCTACAAATAAGAAAGATGTATGTATATATATATATATATATACACACACACACACTATACATGTATAATTTCTCCCTGTACATAATACTCATAATACTCATTTTAATTTATACTGTCTCATTCTGTAATCTTAAGTAAAATTATAAAGTAAGATAATATAAGTTGAAATGAAATTTTATATATAGGATGTCCCAAAATAATCGCCAAATATTTCATTATTATATATTGGGCAGGTAGAGCGGACTAAACTGATTGTCCTAAAATGGAAAAGTCCTCTACTCTCATTTTGCAATTTTCGCAATTGTTTATTTTCTTCTCAAGTAGAACTTTCAGAATTTTTTTAATACCGTATTTTCTCATGTTAGTAAAAATAAGAAAATGCAGTACTAAAAAGTTGATAAAAAATTCTGAAAAAATTCTTAGAGTTCTATGATAAGAAAATAAATAATTTTTGTCTCTTGCCATTTTTCTGTAAAGTTGATAGTACTTGAGTAAAAAATTATTGAAGACAATTTTTAGTAATTAATATCTTGTTAACTATTGCGAAAATTGCAAAATAATAGAGGACTTTTCGACTCAGTTTAGTCTGCTCTATTTGCCCATAAAATATTTGGCGATTATTTTGAGATACCTTGTATATATCACTGAAAAACCCATTTAATTAAGTCAATTAACTTGTTTGGATAAAAAAAATAAATCTTTGGTTAATGCAATAAAATGATAAAAATTGAAGCAAAACATTTGATTATTTTTTTTTTGTAACATTTTACCTATTTCTAATAAACAAATTTATCAGATGTTAATTTTTATCAGAAATAAGTAGAATACTAAAATAAACAAATACTTTGCTTTAATTACATTATTTTAGTGTATTAACCAAGAATTTGTTCACCAAATAAAAGGTTAATTGATCTAACTAAATAGATTTTTCAATGCATATACATGATGTGCATGTACATATACAAAGTGTCTCAGAATGACGCCAAATATTTGCGCAGGTAGAGTGGACTAAACCGAGTTTATTGTCTAGAATTTGCTGTTACACAGGCAAATACTTTTTTAGCAAATTTTTTTCTTTCTGTGAGAAAGGTATACAATTTTCATATACAAAGTAGACCAGAATGATTGTCAAATATTCCGTGCGCAGATAAAACGTACTAAACTAAATCGAAAAGTCCTCTTATTATTTTACAATTTTCACAATAGTTAATTAGACATCAGTTATTAAAAATCACCGAATATTAATTTTCAATCATTTTTTACTCAAATACTATCAAGTTTACAGAAAAACTGCAAGAGACGAAATATTTGGCGATCATTCTGGGATATCCTAGGTATGAAGATTATATCTTTCTCACAGAAAGAAAAAAACTTTGTTATAAACGCTAATCCTATGTTATGTGATAGCAAATTCTATTTACGAATATATAAAATTTGTAAAAAAATTACAAATTCTATCTACAAATACAGAGAGTGTAAAATTATTTCCGAGTGTAACAAATACTTATCTTTTTTGTACTCGCTACAGAAATTATTTGCAACAAATACAAAATATTATATTTGTCAAATGTGCAAATTTCTTTACTATGAATAGCAAACAAATTGGACAATTAAATTTTGTAAGCTTTTTGCGTTTATAACAACATTATTTTTTTCTGTGCTCTTTCGTAGGATTGTGACAAAATCGCTCATGGTCAAACTGTTATAGAATATCGAGAAATTATATTCGAGAGAGGAGCACTGTTACAATTAAAAAAAATTGATAAATTTCCAATTGCGGATCGAGAAAATATATTCTCTCTCGAATTCTCCGTGCATAGTTAGTCGCGCGCGTCATTCGGAGCGCTTATCGCGCGAGATAACGCCACCGTAGATACCGAGCTCTCCTTGTTGCGAATAAACAATGCGTTACCGTGACAGAGATTATAGCTTACCACTCCCTGCCATACGATACGTTAAAGTTTAGCAGTACGAACCATTCGTCTTCAAAAGGAAATATATATATATTGCGAAGCGAGAATCTAGAATTCTATATTCGACCGTGAAATAGTCAACCAAGTATTTTATTTATTTACTCGGTTTTTTAAACGTTCAACGTAAAGCGTAAACGTTCAACAATGTCGCGCTGCGCCTCAGAGAGTATCAATAACCTTGTTCTTGAAAAATCTCGCATACAAAAATACTAGAAAAATCTATAATATACAGTGGCTCCCAAAAGTTTCGGCTAACAATTCTACGATACATTTGTCAATCTAATTTTTAATTTATACTATAAGTTAAAAAAATTCTTGTTCAACTCAAAAGCATGATATTTTAAATATATTAAATATTTGTGTATTAGATATTTATTTATAAAGATTCTTTATAAGATAATATTTAAATTACAATATATTAAAATATATTAAAATATATTAAAATTACTCATTAATCGGAAATTTTTGGCAGCTTTACTACTGTAACGTATATTATAGTATATTATAGTATTTTCGTATATTTTTATACGCATTATTTTTTAAAAATATGACCTCAAGAGATATATTTTTAAAAAATATCACGCATCAAAATGAACGAAAATATAGTATATGACGTTATGTACATTATTGGCTGCATTCAGTAGAAAAAGCAGCTTTGCAACTATTATAAGATTTTCTTTAACCTTTTAACCTGATTTTATTGGAACCATGTTAAAAATATTTTCTTTTAATTCAATTCATGCGCACTTTAATAAATAATTCATATTGATTTTCAATCAATAATTCACAATTAATTTTTACAAAATTTTGATTATTTTTACAACATATACATTATTATGTGCATCAGATCTTAGATAATATCGATAGAATTAAATAATTTTAATGGATATCTTCAAATGTGTGACGTACATTACAATGTTTGCAGAGTCTAAAGGGGCGAATACAATTGATTTATACTTAGCTGTGTTCAACGGAGAAAGCCAGCTTTGCAACTATTGTAAAATTCTTTAACATAATTGATTTATACATTTAGATCCAGTGAAGAACTAAACACAAAATCAATCGTGTTAAAGAATTTATTTTCACGACATTTGCAAAGCTGCTTTTTCTGCTGAACGTAGCCACAGATGTCTAGTATTTCTGTAAAGCCACGACTACATTCCAAAGCGTCCTCTCCGAGGAAAATTTTACTCGAAATGTACAGTACACGTAACGTATACTATATTAAAGTTTTCCTTGGAGAGGACATTTTGGAATGCAGTCCTAATGCATTTTTCGAGAATAAGGCTCCGGAGTACCATCAAAGTTTCGAGCAAAGAGTAAACTCGAGGAAAGCGTAAAAGATCCCGAAGTATCGACTCGGAACTTCCGCGGTCGCGTGCAACCATCGCTCACGCGGCTGACGCGGCATCGCACCCCGTCGCGCCGCGTCGCGTCGCGTCGCATTGTCGCGACGTATAACCTCCAAAAGCGACCACGTACCGCTGTCGATGCCACGGCGTACGAACGCGCTGGAATGTTACGCGTTAAGAAGGAATGCGAGAATCGAGACGTCGCCGCTCGTCGATGATTCGCGATCGGTGACGGCCACGAGCGAGCGTGGCGCTATGGAGGGACGCGAGGTAGGAACCGACACGTCGACCACCGACGACAACGACAACGACGACGACGATGATGATGATGATGATGACGACGGCGACCGGAAATACGGGATTAACTCTCCGCGAAGAAAAGAAAAAACGTATCTCTCCGCGACGACGCGCCTCTGCGGTGCGTGACGTCTCGGTCTACGGCGCGCGCGATTCCGCTTCTCGACCGGCGAATTCGAGCGCGTTCGGGCGACAGAAGGCGATTCTCAACTTACTTACAGTTGCGTAGGCCGCAGCCAAGGAAGTCCGACGTGGGACACACCGGAACGAATTCTCACGCACGAACACGATATGAAACTTCGGTAGTAGGCAATCACGTCGCAATGGCGAATCGCGGGTGCGTTGTGATCACTGTGATCGTACCCTGCCGCCATCTCGCGGCGCAGAGCGCGCGACGTCGAGCCATTGGTGGAGCGCGGCCAATCGCGGGGCGGCGCTGTTTTACGCGGGAAACGATCCGAGCGCCGGCCGCCATGTTGCGAGGCCGCATTTGAATCTGCCGCCGTTTTTGGCAATATGCTAATCGCGGAGTAGTTCGATCAGGAAATCAATCATGTAACATTTTCCCTACTATAAACGTATAAAAAGTAAAAATTTTTATATGTATACAGAACTACTGGGCGGATATTTGAAATATTTTTATTTGAAAAAACTGTATTTGTAAGACAATTGTAGGTTCTATCTTGTATTTTAAAAATACTAAGGTTAACAATTAATTGTATTATTTGAATTACAATTAAAAACTTTCAATCTTTTGAAACAGACATGTTTTAAATAAAAATATTTCAAATGTACATAGCTCTGTATGTATGTATGTACATATACACGTACACTAAAAAAGGTTTTATAAATCTAAGTAATTCGTTTCTTCAGTTTCAAGTAAACATTTCTTTACTGCAAGTATTACTTATAACAAATAATATAAGTTTACAATTTAATAAATATTTACTTGCAGTAAAGAAATGTTTATTTGGAATTATTCAAGAAATAAATTATTTATATTCAGAAAATTTGTTTTCAGCGTGCATACAAAAATTTTTACTTTTCACGTTTCTGTCCAAGAAAAAAAATATATGATAATGATTTATCCTCCGGATTGTGTATAATATCATACAACCTGATAAAAATTATAGAATAAGCAAATTCATGAGGTGTAATAAAATTATAAATATTTTAGTAAAATAAACTCGCTCATTTTTGTAATTTTCATCAAATTGTGTGATACGATATTCAACCCTAGTTCCTCTTTTATTAGATCAGCTTCTTGGATTTAACATATAAGATAGAGGTTTAATGCTTACAAGGGAAATAAGAAAAATAAATGTAAAAAGCGCAATTAGAATCAACGGTCACTATTCAATAAAATAAAATCAGGAATGTCGTAATAAAATTGATTTGGAATATCAAAAATGAACAAACGATAAATTATCGAAGATAATTCATCATAAGATATCGCAATTAATTGATCCAGTTAATTTATAAAACGATTATTATTTGCATGTACCTGGTGATAATCAAATATTCGTTACTTCCTTCGCCTCGCTGCGCCTCAAAAAATAAGTACGAAGGACGATTCCAATGGACTCTTCTAGGCCTACTGAGAGATCGCCGATATCGCAGCGATTGTTGATTTCCAACGAATCTCGACGAATCACCGACATTTCACGAAACCCTCATAAAAACCTTGTTTTCGTGCGCGAAACGTTTCCTTTCAAATGGCAAACAATCGTGAGAAATGACGAGAAATACAGAGCAACACGAACTCGACCCCGCAATTCGCCGCAATGCGTCCTGGATTCAAGTTCGAGAATCGCAAGCATTCGTCGAGAGAAGCAGCTAACTTCAACGCGATAATGATTTAAAACTGTGGATTGAAGCAAAGGTCAAAAACATTCACATGCAATTTATAGAATACATATAGAATTTTTACGTAATTATTTACGTAAAAATAAGAAAAAACCAAAATTACTAAGAGTAAAAACAAATAAACTTTTACTTCTTTAATCCAGGAAAAAATAACATTGTTTTTTTTTGCGCACCCTTAACTGCACTGTACTCTTATACTCTGTACTAGTTCTTGTTCTTCCTTATATTTTTAACGTGAGTCTAAATCAAGTGCAATCAATTTGAAAAAAGTGCAATTATTTGTAACATCAATATATCGATAATCGAAATGAGCTATAATGTATAATGAGCTGTATATATAATAATCGATGCCTGACATCATTTTTTATCGAAAACAATGTTAAAATATCAATTATTGATTCTATATCCTAAAATTTAAGGTGAAAATTGTGACTCACAAAAGTGAACGAATTTACTACATATTTATAATTACATTAATCAACATCCAATAAATTTGTTCACTTTTGTAATTTTCACTTCGTTTCAAAATACAGACTCGATCTCCAGCATGGTAATTGCAACCTCTCTCGTGTCTCTCTTGTTACCATCCATTTAGCAACAGCTAGCTCTCCGCTTTCTACTTTACCGCAATGTTTCTAGGAGGGCGTTAGTGCACGGTGAAAATAATTGTGAGCTATACAATCTTCCGCAAGACCGACCTTTTCATTAAGAACGTCATCATATTGTCGGATAACTTTGAATCCGTTGAACAATTATAACAATTAACATCGAGATGGATAATGATTTTGTTCAAAATTTCGGAGAATTTGTTGATCGATACGCTGGTAATTGTTTTAACAGTCTATTTTTTCATATAAAATAAAATGCTTTGGCATTTTAAATTTTATGAAATTTTAAAAAATGATAAAGTTTTATCATTCTATCCACACTTAATTATTTTTCATTTTGTAAAATTTTAAGTTTAAATGCTTAATGTTGTTTCCTCACCAATATCGATTAACTTTAATCTTGGTTCATCTTATACCTTCATTTTTTTCTAGAAATAAAAAATAATGATTCTTTTAAGATTTTAATTCTAATTTTTAAAACTAAAAAAAATGAATAAAAGTAAACCGAGATTAAAGTTACAGCGAGTTCGTTTCCCGAAGATTAGTGCATATTAAAAGCTGCTACATGAAGTAATAGGAAAGATAAAAATATAAAAACATATAAGTATTTTAAATAATTAAATCCGCGATCTCATATAATAATAATAATAATAATAATAATAATAATGTATTTATAAGATTCCTTCAAAATCAATAATAAAAAGAAAAAGGGTCGGACGCGGAAATTTATAAAATCGTTAAAAACTATTTAGAATAAAAAAATTATTTTATAATTAAAGTCACGTGCTTATATTACATTAACGTCTAAATCTGAAAATTAATCTAATCAATGTATTATAAATAGTTTAATAGTTTCTGTAATTATAGCCTGAATAGTCTTATGTTCTTTTACTTTTTATTAATGATATTGTTACGTTATTCAACAAAATGTACATATAATATTTCTAAATATAAAAGAAGACTTACGATAATAAATAACAATTAATCTGTAAAAAAATATATTTCTTTGTCAAAGGTTGATTATATAATTATATTTGCATTTACGTTAGATACGTTATATAAAACAACTTTTTTAATATGCATTAATCTAGTACGAATAATCCTTTAATTATTTAAAGATGTATCTTTTGATAGAAAAATGCATCTACCAACATGATATAGATTAACTTTAATCTTGATTTAATTTACTCTTTATCTTTTTCCAATTTTTATTTTTTAGAATTAGAAAAAGATAAAAATTAAGTCAAATCGAGATTAAAATTAATCTATATTGACAGAAATAGACATAATCGATCAGAGATGTGATTTGTATGCAGTGTCTAGCGAAATCGAAGTAATGAATGACGATCTCAAGAATGAACTCCGTCAGATTGAGAGAGAAATCAATTGTTGTAAGCCAATGTTGCAAATCTACCGCAACAAGTACGAGAATATAGAAACGGAAATTTGCGACGTCAGGCAGTTGCAGCGAAAAGCGCGGTTCGTGTTAGATAATGTGAGATTGGAGGAGGAAGATCTTTGTGAACGTTTCAAGAACATACATCTCAACTACAAGGCGTGCATAGAAAAATCAGGTTACAAAGATCCAAATGAAACGATTCATATAAAGATAAACGAATTGACGACGCAGAAGAAGCACCTGCTGGAAGAATTGGTACAATTGAGAAGAAAAGCAGATGACAATACAAAGAAGCTCGCCCGTGTAAATGCCATGATCGCAGAACAAGAAGTAGTTAATTTCAATATTTGCCCATTTAAAACGTATTTGCAATTGTTATAAAAAAACTTTCATTTTGTAGAAAAAAAACATGATAAATATTCAAAAATTGAAGGAGATTTCCGAGAACGCCGTATCCATTTCGCCAGATATAAAGAAACAGATAGATATTATTTTGAAAAACCAGGAAATAAATGAATGCGATAGCTATTAACAATATGACTATTAATAATAAGTTGTTAATAATAAAGTTTTTCTATGAATATAAACTATTTGTACATTAGATACAAAAAAATATTGAAAATACTATAAATATGTAAACATAAATTTGATATATATATATATATATATATATATATAAATAATATATATATATTCTAATTAATAAATATATTTTTCGCTATTATTTTATTTGATAGAGAAATATTTTTAATAGAACCTATTATCCTTAATAAAAATACATTATATACATGTTATATACAGCGAGCTTCCAAGATCCATCATAGAGCTACTCATTTTCAATCGTTTTAAGACAAGTCGTCAGCTGTTCACACGTTTTCTCTAATCGTTGCAGTACGTCTGGCGCACAATTCAGAATTCTCATCACATTGTCGTTCGTGGCACGTATTCTCAATCTACTCTCCGCGATTGTCCTCATTAAAGTTTCGTTCTCCCTTTCCATCTCGTTCACCTGTTCCTCTAATTCCTTGGTCGCCTCTTTGATCATGTGCGCGTCCAACGATCTCAAATGCGAGGTTACATCTCCCGGTGGACGCCTACAGTCAGACGATGATTCTCAAATAAGAGATTACATTGAGCTGCAATCACGAAACGATTTTCTAACGAACTCATCACCTACCATGCATGTTCGTTAGTGGACGTATTCTCCTCGGACAATTTGGCTATTTTAGTGAAGCTTTCCTGCAAACTGCCTTCCTTTAATACATCCTCAAGATCATTGTTCATGCTGCTGTATAGCTCCTTTATCATAGCCTTGTGCAACTTTTGAGCGATGTTGGGGTTCGACTTGAGAATCGTGAGTGTCTCGAGAAACTCATTTTCACTGAAACAAAAAATATAACAAAACGATTTATTAATCCTTTTATTATCCTTTTATTATTAATAACTCGTAATTAATCTTTAATTAATTCTTTTATTGTCAATCCTATTAATTTATTATTAACCCTCCGACTGTAACCTGGATCTTTTTTTTCAGTTCTAATTTTTTATGCTTAGTTTTAGGTTCACAAAAAATATGAAAAAATGTAGGATTATTTTTCAACATCTATATTACATTATATTACATCAAATAATTTTTAACTCAAATGTTAAAATATTTATTCGATAAAAATTCAGCAAAAATAAGACAAAAGGACAATTTATTGAAAAAAGTGTAACTTAGCAATAAAGAAACTGGACTCTACTTTTCTCTTTATTTCAGAAAAGTTGAGAGTGAAATTTTGCTTATATCAAAGTGACTCAAACTGCAAATAGAAAGTGCGAATGAATATTGCATCTCTGTATCAAATCAGTAGCTCGTATAAACGTATAATAATAGTTATCATATTTCGAAATAAACACGACCTTATCTAAGATTAACGACATCCGGAAATATAATACTGCGCACTCTGCTGCATGGCAATTCGAATTATTCGCTGTATCTTGTTTCGCAGAAAAGGCGCCTTATCGACCTGGACGACGTACGCATGGCTTACACTTGCGATATATGGTGTGAGAAAGACACGTGCTTTTACTCCGACGACTTTCCAATGCACGACCGGATGCGCGTTCCCCCGTATATGATGCATAGTTAGTACAGCCGGTCACAGAAAGATTTCAATACTTTTTATGGATTTCAGAACTCAGCCTTGTAATCGTAGAACGGTTGAACGTAAAGTTAGATCCATAAGATAAGAACCAATCACCGAAGCACAAGTTATTATGATATCAAAAATGGTATCAAAATGACTCTAAAATGATCATTAAAAGTCATTTTTCAATCATTTCTGGTTCATTTTAATGTCATTTTGTCGTGACTTATTTTGCTTGAACATTCGGCGAGCAAGCTGCATTCCAAAACTCATCGAAAGAAAAGTGTTGCAACCTTTCTATAACCGGCTGTACATGATGGCTATCACTGGGTCGAATCTTTTTTTCTTTATCCTAAGACCAGAACAAAGAGCAACGGCATCTTCAATTACAGGGGATGGAATTTTGAACAGTTCTAATCAACTTTTTGCCGTGTTATAATAAGCATACAATAGTGCGATCCGATCTCCTTACTCAGCTTCTGACATTTTAAAAATAGGCCAGAGGATATTATGTTTATTTCGAAACTCGCGTAACATTCCGTGTACCGTGCTATTTACATAAAACGTCACGTTATTAGACTTACCCAGGATCTTCATATAGTGTATAGTAAGTGAGAGCAGCTACGTTGTTTCTCGCGTTCTCAATCAGGCCGGGACTGGTGCAATTTGAAATCAATGCTACATATTTGCAATAGTCCAGACCTAACTAAGCACGCTTTCGTTTCCGATAATCCAGGAGCACTGTTAAATCCATAATGTCAAATTATACCCAATTTGAGTTATTTAATCATTTTTGTAGGTCTCGTCACTATTCCTATTCAATATATCGTTAATTTAACTAAAATAACTTAAATCAAAAAATTTATTAAGAAGGTTCTCGTGTTAGATGAAATATAAACAAATCTACAATATACATGCAATACAAAAATTAATATCAATATGTAAAAAAAATTTCATTGACTTTTACCATACCATTTTGAAGATCATTTTAATTCTAAATTTATAGAATTTTATAAGTTGAAGATATAACCTTATTCTCTTTTAAATTGAAATACTTGATATTGTTAGTAATCGTTTTATTCCACTGTTTTAATATTATTTTATTCCACCGTTTTACATATTATAAATAAACTATTTATTAACTAGAAAATAGAGCAAGAACCTCCTTAAATTTGACTACAATTTAATTTATTACATAATCTTAAATGAAAATGTAATTTATTATGTAACATAAGTGTATATGTTAATATGGATGTTATTTATCTGGAAACTAAACAATACCAGAAATGGAATGATTTTGACATTTTTAACACATATGAAGAATTAAAAATAATAAAATATTCTATAATTCAAGATTGGATTATTATTTCTCAGATATCTAACGGTGAAAATCCATTCGTCCATCCAAATTTACTGACGCATTCACATTGATCTTTAAATCACGCACATACAATCGAATCGATAACCAACATATGAGATTAAATTTCATAGATATCACAAAGTAAAATTAATAATTAATCACTTTTAACGCTCGTATAACCTACACACAATTAAATATAGAAACCATCCAGGTCACAAATTAAAACGAGCTATATTACGTATTTATTCAAATCTAGGAGCTCCACGTGAAACTTATAGAATATTTGAATAAAATATTACCACATTGTACACCGTAATATAGCGCGTTTTAATTTATGACCTAGGAAATTTCTATATTAAATTTCATAAACAAGAAATCTTTCTCAACAATTCTGTAGCATTGAAACTTTTAGAAATAACGACTGTATATGTATACCGAAGACGAATATACGATCTGCGGCGTTTGAGTGATGAAAGAATCAACTGGCTCTGCTACGGGAGAGAGTATGAAGCACGCACTCGTGCGTGCGTGCACGATTCCCGCGACACGCAGCACACGAATGACCACCGCCTCCACGCCGGTCACCATGGAGGCCTTTGTTTCCTCGAACGCTTCGTGGAATTCCTCGAAGGTCAACTGATGGAGCCATGCGAAGAAGACCTTCCTGGAAGCGATGCCGAAAGAGATCGCCGTTTCAGCAAAGATCGAGAACTTCGACGATGATCGCGACTCGAATTTGAACGTGAACATACGATGGCCATGTGAACGGCCACGGCGAGTCGGGAATTAACATGCGAATCGCGGAGGCCAATGACATCAAGTAACACCGAGTGGCGTTTAGGTCATTGACGATGCCGATCCCTTCCACCAGTACATACACATTATCTTGATCTTTCCATCTTGACTCTCTCTTTCTCTCTCTCTCTCTCTCTCTCTCTTTGCCTCGCTACATCAATAAATCACGAATCACCTTCTCGCAAACAGCGGACCGCTAGACTACACATAGAGAACAGTGTCTTATGAATTATGAATCGCGATGGTCTTTCTATTTATTTATCTAAAACATAATTTCAGATTTTAAATATATTACCGATTTGTATAAAAATAATTTTTACACCTCCCAGTATGCTTTTAATTATACAGGTAATCTATTTTTTTAGCTGATCTTACATTTTCTTATTTTTCTCCAACGAAGAAAGAAAAGATAGATGAACCATATAAGAAGTTGAATGAAAAAAGGGCCTAGAATATTCTTAAAATGAACACCTAAAATTATAAAATTTCTCTCACGTATATATTAATTCGAACATCGTGCATAGAGAAATTTTATAGAAAAAAAGATCGAGATATTATTTCTGCATTTTTTGATTTACACTGAAATAAGATTAAAATTACAGAATTTGAAATTATTTCTTTCTTAATTAACATGCTTGCATTTTTCTTGCTAAAAAAAAAGAAAATATTAGAATATTAGAAGCAATCTAAAATCCGAAAAACTGTAAACGGAGATGTTTGGATCCAAGATATTCTCTTCGCGATCACGTGACGCACTTGACATACTTTCGGTACTGTTATTGCGTGGGCGTATGAATCGCGATTTTAACGCATAGTCAGACATTAAAATTAGAGACGAGGTTTTTTCACAGCCGAAAAAAAAGAGACCGATAACAAGAGAAAACAAGTCGAGAAAAAGATCTCATAAGAAAGCTTTTTCTGTCCATTTTCTACCAATGTAATTTAATTTTAATCTCGGTTCAACTAATTTTTCACCTTTCTCTAGTTCTTAGAATTTGTGGAAAGATGAAAACTTATAGATTGAACAATGAGATTAAAATCAATTCGATACAAACGAGCATTAAAGAAACAAAGGGCTTCTAGCGAGATTACCAGAAGTTGCGAGAACGTAACTTCTCCTCGCTCCAGCTTATCGGTTTCTAGCGGGAAGAAAAAACGCGGGAATGCCAACAGAAAGAGGTTAAGTTAAGCGCACGAAGTTGCGCGCGAAACCGAGAAAATGCGCGCATCCTGTTGACTGCACGACCAACCTGACCAACGTCACTCACCTAACAGACTCGGCTATGTTTTTTAGGCTATTGGAGACGGCGATTCGGAACAGCCGCGCGTTGTTCGGACAATCCGCTTCCTCGTCCTCTCCCATTCCTCGGCGATTCCTCTTGTTCG
Source organism: Acromyrmex echinatior (assembly GCF_000204515.1). The sequence continues at coordinate 485,973 of NW_011626992.1, read as the reverse complement.
CGTAGGAAAGGCGAGCTACAGCACGCGGCGTCAACGATGATCAACGACGCCTCATAATAACAGTTAACACTTCTCGCAATCCTCGCCCATCCAAACCGTCGCCAACGTCCTCGCGTCTTGACAAGATTTGAATTGCTCGGTAACTGCGTCGACGCGTCGTTGAGATCCTGATGGTAATTGAAGAACACTGACATTATCGACTGTGAGCAAATAAGATAAAATTCTTGTTATTTATCTTCGGAACAACCGAAACAGTTTCTATTTATTATAATTAATATTTAAAAAATTAAGACGTAAATACATGATACATTGCGGAGGATGTATAATACATATGAATAGAATAGAATTTATTATACTTCAGCATATACAACCAAGAAGAGGACTTGGTTTACATAAATACTTAACTCATTCACACTTTCATTTCCTCGTCTGCATGCTAATGTACTCTACTTCTAATGTAATTATATACTCTCGTTCAATACATACGTTATCTCTATATCACAGTTTTATCACCACCTATTATTATTATCACATATATCTTATCCAGCAAACGAGAGTGGATTAAAATAGATTGAAATTTTTTTCTATCCAAATGCGTATTTTTTTTTTATAAATAGCGAATATATTTTTTTTTAATTGGATTCAATTAGATTCAATTAGATTCAATTGGATGCAATTGAAAAACTGCATTTTCTATTCAAAATTTTGAATTGAATAGTATTCAACAATGTGTGTGTGTGTGTGTGTGTGTGTGTTGCATAGAAAAAGCTAATATTATTTTTAGATTGAAAAGCATAGAGATATGCTCCATGCAATTTCTATAAATGAATAAAAATGCATTCATTTTAATATTCGTGAATCAATATTTCTGAAAATCTGAATCAATTCAGTTTAATCCATTCTCGTTTCTTAGGTATTTATTCCTTAATTTCTTACTTTCCTTACTTTCCTTTTCTCTCCATATCATAACTCTACCTATCTACATTTCCTCCCTGTCCTCTTTTAACTTCTTTCTCATCTCCCTTCTTCTTTTTGCTTCCTCCTTCTCGTTCCATAATTTCTTTATTACTTCCCCTTTCTCATCTAAATTTCCTCATCATACAGTTTCCTCAAAATCTCTTTCTTATCTTTTCCTAATTTAATAAAAAACTTTCTCTTAGTCCCCCTCCCCTCCCCTGAACATTCCTCTACATAGTGCTTTAAATTATCTTTTCCCTTACCACAGAATATACATTTTTTCCTATGCTCTTCTACCCAATATTTATTACCTTTCAAGTTTTCATACCTTAATTTGAAGGTTCTCACCTCTTCTCCTCTTTTCCCTTCTCCAAAGTTTAATACATATAATATGTAAAAAATATATACGTGATATAATATATACGTAACATGATATAATATATACCTACAAAAACTATGTATTAGGGTAAAAACTTTGCATTAAAAGCCGCTGTTCACGTTTAGATGGCAGTAACTGCTATAGTCAGAGACATCTAAATATTACAATAACAAAATAAATAAAACTCATTTTTTTTATTTAAAGTCAAAATGCTGATTATATAGTTAAGGAGTTACGATTGCTTTTGGAGTTTTTTTTTTCAGTTTATATTAGGTGTTGGAATTAATTCGTAGCGTTTTACAAGTGATGGGAAGTACTTTCATTAATGTATTTTTTAATGCTCATGTGAAATAAATAACATTCTTTCATTAAAAAACGCTACGAATTAATTCCAACACCTAATATTTTATTTGAATGAACATGAATACGTTAAATATTCATAGGTTCTTTGTGAATAAATATTTTTTGAAAAACTAAAATTTTGAATGACTATATAATTACATTTTTTAATGTGAAAATTTTGAATAAATACAATTTTTAGAGCTCAATTTTTGTATTCATCGGGCATATTTAATTGACATTACATATATCTTTGTACAATCTACGTGCGCATCACAGACATACGTTCGAAAGGTAGATTCTGTCTCAACTTTAAGATGTTATTTCGCCATTGAAATGATATTCAGGAGTATATCTAACAAGCATGTAACGCGTGCATAATAAGCGATCAAAACCAGAAACGATCGAGGCTGAGATTCATAGAATTATGCTTGAATATATAATATTACGATAAAATCACAGCTGCCTGAATATTATAAACAGTCTTAAAATTAATTTCCTCTCCTCTATTCATTTCTATAAATAGACCAATATAAATTAACTTTAATCTTTTAGCTTACTCTTTATTTTTTTCTATATTCCTATAATGGGATAAAAATAAAAACTTTCTACAATAAACCATTGCCTAAGTTTCAAGTTTTAAGCCGTAAATAACCAATCATATAGTCAATTATTCTTCTCACATTCGACTGTGTAATTTGTCAATTTCTTATGGCTTAAAATTTAGGTAATTATTATAGAAAATTTGTAAGAATTAGAACTGAAAAAAAGCACATAATTCATATCTAAGGCGATTCCATTGTATCTGCTTTTTTTAATTGGTTCCTAGATATTATACAAATAATTACACAATTTAAATCAAAATTATTTTTGCAAGCTGGCGACTAACTTTTTTTGTATTCTCTGATTTTTGTATTGTATAAAATACTCCAAGTAAAATACTCCAAAAAAATTATTTTTAAAAAGTTTAAATGAAAAATATATGTACATATTATTAATAATTTTGTAATGTCAAATTAAATTTAAATAATAAGCTTATACTTTAGCTTTGGAAAATGTGCTGTCAGTGCAATTGTGTTATTCTATCTTCATTCTTATACCTAACTAGAAAATAAGTAAGATAAAATGGCACAATACAGCTAATGACACATTCTCCGAACGCAGCAATATATGAGCTAATCCTTTCAATTTAATTTTTTTTCTTATAAAACTCTACAAAAATCATTAATAATATGAAATAAAGTGGGAATATAAAGGAATAAAATGCTTATAAATACCAACACTAGTTCTTCGTGTATAAATTTTTATTAACTCAATTTATTAAATCAATGTAAACGTTTTGAGCCATCTTCAATACAATAAAAGCATATTCTAAATTCTAAATTATAAATTCGCGCATCATGGTAGTCGCTTAGATCACATATCATCGTGGGTATCAAATAATGCAACCAAAGTCAGCTCTGTCAGATAATTTAAATTACAGAGATCCAGAAGAGATTCGCAAATAAGTATATTTTTTTTATGTCATTCATGAAGAAGTTTAGAAAAATATTCGGTCTCATATAAATCTCATATAAATATACTAGATCTTTATGATTTAAATTGTTTAACTTTGTTTATACAGTTTGATTTTCACATCATCTAAGTCAATCAATCGACTATCAACTACCACGATGACATGATGCGCGAATTTATAATTTTGAATATATTATTATACTATTATTGCACTGAAAATGAATCAAAACCAGGTGAGTCAAAAAATTTACTAAATTAATAATATATTAGACAGAGCAATTAGGAGTCAGCGCTGAAATTTGAGTTGTGCTATGTGTTAAGTGTTTCGTAATATATTAATCTAAGTAATAAGAAATATCCTATTCTAAGAATCTATAGACCTGTTCTTTCTAGTTAAACTTTTACATCAGATCTTTATTCCTTTTCTCTTCAAGAGAAAAAAAAAAGAAGATGAAAACTGGTGCAAAAGTTCAGTCCAAAAGAACAGGTCTTATGTCATATTCTAATAAAACCTGATAATCTATGTCATATTCTAATAAAACCAGATATCAGGTTTTATTAGAACATGACATAGATTATCAATTAGGTTTTATTAGAATGACATAAATTATTAAAATAGGATATTACTTGTTATATTAGATTGATATATTAAAAATTGATATCTAAATATATTGTTAATTTATTATATGAAATTATGAGGAATTTTCATTCATTTTTGCGTACATCATTCTTAAGTTATCGAAAGATTTACATTAATTTAGTTAATTAATTAAAATTTATACGTATGAAAAACTAATGCTGGTCTTACTTACATCATTAGGTCTTATAGGTTTTTCATCTCTTTGATAAATAATACATACATGTTTTATTTAATTTCCTTTTAAATAACTTTTACGAAAATTTTATGATATTTGCATTGTGCTCGGAATATATTTTAAATATATAATATGCTCATAAATAATACAGATGTGTATTAACGCTATTAATTTAAAAAAATTTTGATAAAAGTCATAAAAGGAATAAAGAAGATAAGAATAATAATTTATATAAAAGTATTAATGACTTGCTTATTAACGGTTCTGGTCTGACTCGTAAACGATTATCTGATTTCCCAATGTGATCAGGATTTTTCAATAAAAACTAAATGTTTATGAGCTACAAACTTGAATGTTTCAATAAAAGTTGAAAAGTTTTTTTTTCCTTATAAAATTCAACCATTCAAATTATTAACAGCAAAAAATATATGTTACGTAACAATTATATATATATACGAGATAAATATTGACCGAGAACAAAATTTAACCTTAGCAACTGAGATAAAGTTCCAATTACGAGCATGCCGTTAAACATTCGTATATAATTCACATATATACGAAATTCCTATTCTTATATAATTTATACGAAATAGGAATAATAGGATGTCATTCGCGATTAACGCACGAACTCGTGCGTGTCGTGATCGTAATGTTAAACATCGCGGACAAGGTGAGCAACGTTGAGAAAAGGAAGCACAGAAAAAAAGCCCATCGCGATGAAACGCTTCGTCGAGCTGATCGAGTTCGTAGGAAGAATATGCAGATGATGCAGAAATGTTACTCACCGCGTGTCCTGCAGGGAATTAAGCAACCGTCTATACTTGATGTAATCGTCGAACAAATTAGGTTATATATCGTTCCTCGACTCGATTGGAACTCGTCAAATGCGATGACCTGGCGACGCCGCGCCGACGACGGGACACAAATTTGCACGTCGAGAAAAATTGTCGAGGGCACGTCACTGCAACTCGCGTGACCTTTTACCGTTTACGTGCAGAGCGTTATTCTTCGCTTCGCGTAGCCAGAGAACGAAAACGAACGAAGGAAAACGCACAACAGAGTACACTGTACACTGCTGACTGCAGTATTATGTACATACATGAACAAAAGCCATTACCTTCTTCCGCAATCGGAACGAAACGACGACCAAGTGAGAAACTGATCTCTCGCGGAGGTCGCAAGAATTAAAAGCTTTCTATCTTTCGGTAATTCCACATATTTACCTGCAATCGCTGCACAAATACCGACCTGTGATAATAATCGAACTGATGATATCAACTGTGATATCTACTCCATCATGGTAGTTTCCTCCATCATGGTGAATAATAGGAGTGACTTATCTTTTATGTTTCCACCATGATGGCGATCATAGCGACTGTTAAGTAACATGTTGCGAGATGTTAAATGGTTTCGGATCGTTTAAACTAGACAGTCATAAAAATTTTTGAACAGCAAAATTGTTGCGCAAAATTATGCTGAACGCAAAAAAGTAGTCAATGTTACTGGTTGAATAAGGATAATTGTCTATCAAGCTCTTGCTGTCCAATGGCTCCTGTAAATTGATAACAAACTGCTGTTTTCAACATAATAAATCTGATAATTTTAATAAAGTAGTAATTCTATAATAGTAATTGAATTAAGTACATTCGTTAGAATTAAGTACATGGCCACATATTCATATAGTGCTATATAGTGCTATAGTGCTAAGAATATATAATTTCACATGAATATCAGTAAATGGTAATACTGGTTGAATATCGCAATACAAGCGATATTATAATTAATACTATTAATATTATCTATTGTTATTGCTGGTTTACATGTACAATATATACAGATTTGTAAACCAAATTAATTCGATAAGTATTTTATGTAAGTATCTTATTGATTAATTTATTTACTATTTACATTGTATTTTGTTTTTTTTTGTAGACAATGAACAATATCTTAACCAATACGTTATTTCAACATATCGGTAAGAGTATCATCCAAGTCTGTTTTTTAAGAGAAGTCTATTTTTTTTTTTTTTTGGTAATTTTGCTCCATTTATGTGATTATCAGACCTACTATGCTGAAACACAGTCTTTATTATTTTGTACCTAAGCCTGTAAACTATTGAATAAAGATTTTGATAATTAAACTGTTGTCCTATTGTAACTTACCAGATTAAGAACAGGAAGCGCTTTTCTTCACCAGTATCAGACTACCAGATCCTCTACCGAGGATCCGAAATGCTCATCTATATTCTATTCTTATATAGGAATCATATCGAAAACTAGTGCTTTCGGGAATTGAATGATTATTCGGATTATTAATATAATTTCCAAATTCGATAATAAATTCTATTTAAAGGCGAAGAATTAAAATTAAGCAATTTGCTAAAATTTTAATAAATAATATCATTAATTAACAGGCATAATATAACTTTAACAATTAATTTAAACAATACAATCGCTTAAATACAAAGTGATAGACATCATGTGGCTGATAATTGAACTAAAGTTACATTTGCGAGCGTTATACTTGCGTATCAAAATCACAGCATACACATACATAGGATATACGATATCATTCCATCCTTGTCATGAAACATTAAACAAGGATGAGATATGATGACACGAACGTTGCAAACGTGTATTAAGTGGAACATATCTCTAATGCATATACAACAAACAAATAGATTTGAATGTGGTAATTTTATTAAAATATCAATATACAATAAAATATACAGAGAATAATACACTTCCATATTACAAGTTTAATGGAAAATACTAAATAAGTATAATATTAACATTTCATTAAAATATTTAATACATATCACAATAGTTAGCAAGATAGATACACTACACGAATCTGGATGCAATCGTTAATAGTTCAGCATAATCTGCTCCTTTACTGTGAGTCTGTTCTTTCATTTTCATTCGGAGTATGTGTGGAATAGGCATCTGTATCGTTACTTAGAGATGTACCATCGTCTACGGGTACCAGATTGTTGCTATCAAACTTGGGAACTTTAAGGACTGTTGGTGTTTCAATCCAACCAATATACTCTTTTTATATCCACTACTCTCAATTTACTCAATTTAATTATCTGACTCACAGAGGTAGAAATATTTCTGCTTGCAACACTTGACACCGCAAAAGGCGACAACATTGTCGTTTTAATCTCCCTTTAGGGTAATCTGAAATATGTAATATAAAAAATTGCATAATTTATTTAATATTACAATAATATTCATGGCAATATAACCTTCCTCTTGGCAGAAAAAAGATAAACGATGTTAGAAACGATAAGTTAAATTCTTTTTTCTTAGATATTTTTTTATGATAGTTATAGAATACATGTTTTCTCATTGACAATTATAAGTCTAAAATCAGTTTGGAGTATTTAATCACGGTAACTTCTCCGAAATAACAAAAAGCACAATTTTTACATAACTTCAGCTTTGCTTAGGATATTAAACCTAAAGTTATTGACGCATGTGTGACGATACGGAAAACGGGGCTTTTTGTTGTCATCATGAATATCAAGATACGTCGTCTCGAGAGAGCGTTAATGCATTCACGATTTCTCGGTGTGTGAGAGCAAATTCCTCGTCCATGAGATGTTTCAGCACGAGTAAAGATTTAGAGGAACAAAGCAAGAATTCGCTTTCGTCTGTGGAACCCAATATCGAGGAGGAACCTGGAATACAAGTAAAAGAGAATGCAGAAGCAACTCAGGAATTTCAAGCGAAATTAAGCGGCTTTGTGCAAAGTTACGAAAAATTCTCGCACATTGATGATAAAAAAACTAGAAACGCCACAAACATTCGTTTCCTTAATTTACATCTCCAAATTTGCCGATGTAAATCTCTCTTTTTCATGGTGCATACAATTGTTTGACTGCTCTTTATTAAATACATAATTTTGCTTTCAGTTGGGTGATCCCAAAGGAAAAGTTTTAACTGGTGAGATATATCATGTGGTTGGTGATGATCTATACCTAATCTATATATTGGTTTTGGAAGTTTCATTGCATTTTTCAGAAACCTGTCAAGAATGGACAGTATGCATGAATCTGTTTTTTTCCAGAATATATTTTATTGTTTAATGAAATTTGCTGCTCAAATATATCAATAAATATTGTTTTAAATATTGTTATTTTATTCTTTATTTTAGATACTATGTGAGAGGATCTAAGATTTGAGGATAAGAGTAATATATTGAAGATTAAGGATAAAGGTTTTGGAAAGTTCCTCTAAGTTCTTAGGTGCTGGAACGGATGTAAGTTCCTTGGAAGTCCTTTTCTGAATGCTGATTGCACTTTAATCGGCTTAATATCGTCATCTTTGCAAATGGCAGAAAGAAAAAAATTAAGACAACTATAAGAAGCTGAGAATACGAGATATTTACTCAGCAAACGAGAATGGATTGAAATGAATTGAAATGGATTCAGATTTTCAGAAATATTGATTCACGAATATTAAAATGAATGCTTTTCAATCCTGAATGCATTTTTATTCGTTTATATGAATTGTGCATGGAGTATATCTCTATGCCTTTCAATCTAAAAATAATATTAGCTTTTTCTGTGCATTGTGAATACTGTTCAATTCAAAATTTTAAATAGGAAATGCAATTTTTCAATCTAATTGCATCCAATTGAATCTAATTGAATCTAATTGAATTCAATTAAAAAAAAAAGTATTCGCTATTTAAAATATGCATTCGGATAGAAAAAAATTTCAATTCATTTTAATCCATTCTCGTTTGCTGGATAATGAATAACGTTAATTTTATAATGTGTCTATGTTAAATAAATTATAGACTATATGTGTGATATGTATGTAAATAATATATTTCCTTCAAAACAGTTTTATGTACAATAATACAGTATATATGTATATATGTGTATCACATTGTTCACAATCTAAGTTTCAAATTTTTTAGAAATACATTTACTGTAAACAAGTCATAAACAATTTGTAGCTGTAAATATGTATATTTCACTATATTTTTATTATACTTTCTATCAAGCTAATATAGAAGAGTGGTTATGTGTATAAGAAAATGAGAATTAATCAAATTAGAGATTTTGAGATAGATTCATATTTTTGGAAATACGCATTCGCGAACGTTAAAATGAATCATTTTTGCTCTGAATGTAGAGAATAAAATAGAATTTATTTATACTTCAACATATACAAACCAAGAAGGGAACTTGACAGGTTTACAGAAATATTTACTCATTTATACTTACATTCCTCTCCCACATTTATCTTACAACTACAAACCTAAACACTATTACTATACATTCTCTTTTACCTATACATAATCTCTATACATAATCTCTATACATAATCACAGCCCTATCACAGTCTATTATTTATGTCCATATTCCATTTCTTATTTCCCTTTGTTCTGAATGTATTTTTATTTATTTATACGAATTGGATGGAGCACATTTCTATCTCTTTCAATTTAAAAGTAATAGCTTTTTCGTATCCCTCTTGTGAATGATCAATTCGAAATTCTGAATAGAAAATGTAGTTTGTCAGTCAAATTGAATCCAATTGAATAAAAAGAAAAAAGTCTTTGTTATTTAAAGTATATATTCAGATAGATAAAAAAAGTAATGACATCATATAGAATGACGTCTATATGACGTCTTTGGCCGCAGTCCAAAATCATTCCAGCCTTGTTGTTTGTCAAATATTAAACGAAGACAAATGATGCTCATGAACGTTGTTAGCATGAATCGGACCATACTCTTTAAAATGTTTTATGCATCGATTTGACGTCCTAATAAAGACATTATCCTTAAGACTTGCTTCGGACATTTTATTTAAAAAATAAAAATAAAAATTACTGAGACGGAGACGCGTTGACAAGTGGAAGTATACGAAGTTGGAATTACCTGATAAATCTGAATATTATCATACTTAATATATACTTTCAATAACGATTTAATTGTGACAGACAATAGTTATTGAAAATATATATTAAATATGATATCATTCATATATACCGATTTATCAGATAATTCCAACTGCTACTTTATATTCTTTTTCTTATCAATGCGTTTCCGGACAGAAAGTGTAGTTGTAGAACACTATAATATAATACAAAATATTAGAATGCCAAATTAATTGACATCCAATATTTTTATAGATTACATTTAAATATACGTTTGTTTCACTTCAACTTATTGTACTGTGTGTATACTAATTCAGAAAATGCAGCAATAAAAAAGATCTAATATTAACGTTCTTCAATTATCACCGAGCTTTTGGAGTACTTTCGGAGTACTAATTTACAGAATTAGTATTATTTAGAGTTGACGATTTTTAACAAGTGCTTTCCATTTCATGTTACAAATCAACAAGTAGCATCGTTCTATCTTCTATCTGTATTATCTTTGAGTGCGCTTCGTTTGACGCTTCCAATGCTTAATTGCGAGAATATTATTTATCTTTGTTTAACATTTAATAAACAACAAGGATGAAATGATTCCGTGAGAGTCGCAAACACTAAATAAAAATGCAAACTTTATTACTCATCGGAAAATGCCGAGAAAAGATAAAATAATGTTCGTATCAATTTGTGTTACTACCCAGCAAACGAGAATGTATTAAAATGGATTGAATTTTTTTTCTATTCGAATACGTATTTTAAATAGCGAATACTTTTTTTGGATTTAATTGGATTCAATTGGATACAATTGGATCGAAAAACTGCATTTCTTATTCAAAATTTTGAATTGAAATTTTGTATTCACAATGTATGTGTTGCACAGAAAAAGCTAATATTATTTTTAGATTGGTAGGCATAGAGATATGCTCCATGCAAGTCCTATAAATAAATAAAAATACATTCAGGATTGAAAAGCATTCATTTTAACATTCGTGAATCAATATTTCTGAAAAGCTGAAGCCATTTCAATTCTCGTTTGCTGGGTAGATGCCTCCCATTCACACAAGTCGACACAAGTATCATTCCGTCTTTATTACTCATAGAATGCAAAAAAAAAGATAGATCGACATTTGTGTCAACTCATATCACTGAAGGTCTCTTTTTATTCCTGCACTAGAATTCTTTTTCTCGCTTTCGCCAAACATTAAACATATATCCAACTTATTTTAAGTTCCAAAAGTGTACACCAGTTCAGTCATAGAAAACTGACTTTCACAGAGATCTTAAATGGAGGGCATCTATTAATGCTCTATTAATGTAAATTATTAATTTACAGTTCAATTCGTTCTGCTTTTCTTTTAATTTTTAGAACTAGAAATTATTTAAACTACGTTAGCAGAAATGAGAAGTATTTAATAGTATTTTATTGGTGACCATATGGCATACGTAAGAATTAAAGGCTATGTAAGGCTGTGGATACGTCCCGTTATTCACTGCGAGTGAAAATCTATAGTTCACGTTATCATGTACTATAGATCTGCAGACTGCATTGAATGTAACAGAATACATTCTATAATGTTACGTACAGTTTCCCCTCTATATGATACATTATCGCACCCGCATTTTTTATAGTGATGCAGTGAGCGTCGAACAACTGGCAACGAGTAGTTTCCTGGTATGACGGTATGATGGTATGACGTCGAGTGCTGGTACACGTTATCGATGCTATGCGACGCGTTGTAATTAAGTGTTTAAATATAACGCGTCGCAAAATTATCGTTGCCTTTGATAATGTGATAAGATGAAGCTTTATAAGACGTACAATTTCGCTATTGACTGTCTCCGAAAAAGATTGGTGCGAAATGTGACAGTTCTCGTAAGTATATTTGTTGCACACAATTGTCATATCATTATCGTACATATAATAGCTTCCATTATATCTTTTTTTTATTCCGAATGATAAGGACGTGGAAATTGAACAAATGAGCGTGTATCGATTCCCATGTGTTATCTAAATTGCAATTCATTTTGACGTAACGTCTAGCAACGTACAGTTGGCATATGCAAGTAAGTTGAAAATTTTAACATATTGAATGTATTCAGACTTATGTTTCTGTTCTTGTCATGTTTAAATGAACACAGTGAAGTCTCATGTAAATTTGGAAACTGGCAGACGAATTTTTAAGAGAGAAGCTGCAAGCTTTTGTTTTTATCATTTATCTTGTCGATCATAAATTCTTCACGTTTTCTGAAAATTTTTTGCATATTTTCTTAAGATAGAATCACACAATGCTCGATTTCTTTTTGAATGATAGCATGCATACAACTATACCTACTCTGATGTATGCTAGAATTCGTTCATACGTTGAGCACTGCATGCTGCATATACATGATTTTTATATTTATTATGGATTATTTCATAGCTTATTTCCTTGCATGCATCAATCAAAAGAAATAATTGCTAATTTCATAGTTATTTATCAAATGTCATGCATCAAAGCAAGCATAGCAGCATGCATTCAAGAAATCTAGCATCGTGTGATTTCATCTTTACATAGTTTTTAGTATTGGTATGATCTGTTTGATCTAGTTTAAAAACTGCCGAATAATCTTTGTTATATTATTGATAATTATTAAAGTTAGATTGAAGTTAAATTATTATAGCAATTATTAAAGTCATGATATCATGACTTTGAATATTATGTATGTTCTATATTTTTACTTGAGACTCATACTATGACTCATGACTAATTGGTTATGATTGTTTAGGTAAAATTTGCTATGACAACAGTACCCCAGAAACTGGACTTAATATATAAAGAAGAAACAATGAATTACATTTCTTTATATGATACCGCAAGAACTACTACATTATAAATAGATTTCCACATTTTAATGACCAACACAGTATAGTTCATATATGAGATATATGCTTTAAGTTGAAGCCAACATATACGTCAATTCTAATAATTTATTCAAAAGACTTCGTGTACTTTCAATGGCAAAGTAGTGTATATACTATTTGTAGATATTTGAATACAGCCCGCTAATAAATTTTTCATTAAAATAAAGTTAAAATAAATCAAGATATAAAAATGGCTAGCGGATGGAAAATTTTTGGCTTGTTGATGTACAAAAATATGATAGTACGCAAAAGGCATTGGCGTATGATGATTTTCTTACAAACTTTAGTACCTATTGCAGTATTTGCATTATTGCAAGCTGTGAGAGATTTCAGCGTTCAACCCCCAGTTGTGGTGAACGTCAGCACATACTATCCTCTATATACACAAGATGAGTTAATGGAAAAAATTGATAATGCTTTACATAAAGTGTATTACGTACCAAAAAATGCATATACAGATAAAATTATGGAATCCGTTAGATATTGTCTTCATCTCCTGCCTGAAAGTAAGTATAAAATAGAGATTGAGAAATATAAATAGTGCCTTTCAATAGTTTATGATATTAAAATAATATCTTTTTTGTTTTTATATAGATATGAATGGTTTTGCTAATGAAACTGAAGTAGTAAATGTTTACACACGGTCTCAGGCACAAAATCCAATACTTTCTGCAGTGGCTGTTATTTTTAAACAATATGATCAACCTACTATAAAATATAAACTGAGACACTCATGGAAGATTCCAAATTCTTTGTATCAAAACTTATTAGAAGGTGAACGTATTAGTACATCAACTTCGATGTATGTCGACATGATGCCATTTATTCAAGTTCAGATCTGTTTGGATGAAGCATTTATAAAACAAATAGCACCAGACTCTAACGTAAAGGTATATGTTAAAAAGAATATATAAATATATTTTAATAATTAATTTATTATTAAAATGTTTTATAAATTTGAATATTTACATGTATATATAGATGGATAATACATGGTTGTGATATGATGGGATATTTTTAACCATTTGTGATGTTATTTTTCAGATGTCAATACAAAGAATGCCTTATCCACCATATGTTAAAATCGATGTGGCTGATACAGTATTTCGTATGATAATTGTTTCACTTGGAGTTACAATTTTTTTGATTACACTTTGTGTGGAAACCAACTATGCATCAAAAGAAAAGTTTATTGGCATAAATGTTAGTACATTATTTTTTCTTTATATTTTTTGTACATTTTTCAATCACGAAAAAATATTTATTTGTTTTATTATTTTCAGGTTTTAATGGCAATGAATGGAGTCAAATTGGTCTACAATTTGCTTAGTTGGTTAATTACAGGAATATTAATGAGCACTATTTATATAATACCAATAATCATATTATTTAAAAATACTTTTTCTGATAATGTTGAGGCCTTGTTGGAATATGGAAATGCATTTATATTTTGGCTCTTATTTACTGTACACATCGCTCATCTTATAACATTTGGCATGCATATTGCAGCATATTTCTCAAAACGTAGATATCTTTCTGTAAAATGAATAATTATTGAAGTGTACAAATTATAATCTTAATATCCTTTTACAGCACGATTTGTGACAATTGCCTTAGCTATCATTTATATGGCAGCAATATCATTTCATCAAAATATGGCAAGACAAGAAGTTTTTGGCGTTATACCATATTTTGGTATAATATTTCCAAATATTATGCTTCATAGACTTCTTCAAGAATCGAACGCTCATGAAAGCAAATGTAAGCAATTATTGTTAATGTATTTATGTAATTATGAGGATAGTTCAATTCTTCAAATATGAATGAGAATTTTTTGTGTGAATACAAATCAGTATTGATGTACTTACACTAAATAAGATGAGTGTGTTCACTCTCTAGTTTTGTACCATAGCAGTTGATTCTAAAGTAATTGTTGCGATGTCCGAACAAATAATATCGGTGCATTGTACAACGTGTTGTTTATACGTTAATCAAGTTTCTTGCGAACAAAAATGTTAAAGCCATCGAAATTTTACGTAAACTACATAGATAGTTTGGAGAAGGCGCAAGTATACAATGATATTCTCTATTATTTATTCGGATATCGCAACATCAACTATAGAAACAGCTACTGCGAGTCCACTATATGGAATGTAAACAGACACCCTTGTTACAATCAGTGTAAACATGTCCGCGTTGATTCACATAAAAAACAGTCATTTATATTTAAATGGCCCCCACCCTCTATATTAATAGTTAATTTAAAAAACTTTAAAGGATTGTATGTATTATTTTATTTTTTTCTTTTAGTGATTGGTATTCAGTGGCATAATTTGTTTGTTCCTGGTGAAACAGAATATGATATCGTAGGAAGTCCAGGTTTTATATTTCTTTTTTCAATTTTGGGTGCTGTGATACATTTTACACTTGCAGTATATGTAAATGCTGTACTTCCCGGTAAATATGGAGTCCGAAAGGATCCATTATATTTTTTGAAGGCAAGTTTATGCAAGAATTATAATTAGTGCTAAATCTGTGCATAAGTTCGTACGGTCAATTTCGCGTATTAATAATCTGCTTAAAAAAGAATTGCGCATACGCTTTTTTGCAATATGTACTTGTCCAATATCTGCTTGGCGCGTGGGAAATTTTTGTGAATTTTGTTTGTAGTTGTTGTTTTGCCTTCGTTTTAGATGAACTCTGACAAATTTCATTTTCGCTGCATGCTTCCGTTTTTTAATAAAAAAAAGATAGCTGAAGCCAAAAGAATTTTGTATAACACGTATGATGAGGACGTGTCAATAAGGATGTGTAAAAAATCATACAAATGTTTCCGGAATGCTGATTTTGATACTAATACTAACGTTCGACTGAGGTCATGTCGTGCCAAGGAAACTGACGATGTAGAGCTGTATGCCCTGCTTGACGAAAACCCAGCTGTGATGCAAGATTTCCAAAAAATGCTTGGCATAGATCAGTCGACTGTAAGTCGACTAAACCGCGATTTGTTAAAAATGAACTTATGCATAGGTCTAATATTGAAGAAAAATGCTATGTGTGTATATGAGATATAATTTTTATGCTATTATATTTTAGTGTATCAAAAAGAACAAAGTAGCTCTTGATGATGAAGCTACTGAATTTGATTACGACAAGACTAATAAAGATTTTGAACCAGTATTCGGTAATGCACTTACACCTGGAATACAAATACGTGATCTTAAAAAGTCTTATACCACAAGCTGGTTACGAAAATCCGTAAGTTTATATGAAAGGAATTTTATATTTTTATTATATTTGAATACTGTCACGTTACTATATTTTAGAAAGTCCATGCTCTAAAAGGAGTTTCGGTAGATTTTTATAAAGGACAAATTACTGCTTTGCTTGGACATAATGGAGCAGGCAAAACTACACTTATGTCTATATTAACAGGTATTACTTTGTATTGTGAGACAATTCTTAATGAGAACGTCATTTTAGGAGGTATTTTTACTGTATTTATGTTTTATAGGTGTGACCAGCGAAACAGAAGGAAAAGTCTTCATAAATGGCAAAAATATAAGAAAGCACTTAAATAGTATTAGAAATGATTTAGGGCTATGTCCTCAAGAAAATATGGTTTTTCCAGATTTAAATGTATTTGAACAAATAGAATTCTTTGGCTTGGTGAGGATAATAATAATTTTTGTGGAATAACAATCGTATCAATAACATATTAATTGCCTATAACATATTAATTATATTTTTATGTTATAACAGTTGAAAGCTAAAAATAAAACCAGAAACGAAATTAAAAAGGATGTTCTTAATTTGCTTGCTAAGTTAAAGCTTTCCGAAAAAAAAAATTTTCTACCTAGCAAACTTTCTGGTGGTCAACAAAGAAGATTGTGCCTCGGAATGGCTCTTATTGGCGATGCTAGTGTAAGTTCTAAAACAGAAATGTAATGAATGATACATTATATAATTATTATATCAGTCTATATAAAATAAATTTGTGTTCAGATCATAATTTTGGATGAGCCAACATCAGGAATGGATCCTGAAACCAGAAGAGATACATGGGATATTATATTAGTAAGCAAAAAAAAATTTAATTCAATTTTAAAAATTGTGCATACATATATATTACATATTTTACATTATTAATATTGTTTTATATAGAAACTTAGAGGAGAGAAAACAATATTAATTAGTACACATAATATGGAAGAGGCTGATATACTTGGTGACAGAATTGCGATAATGCATGCTGGTCGTCTTAGAAGTTATGGCACTGCAATGTTTTTGAAGAAACAATATGGTATGATAATATGTTTACTGATATTTAAACAAAATATAGTAAATAATGCCCAGTGACTGGACATTGTCCTACGTCCGAACATATACACAAAATTTATTGTTATTTATTTCTTAAATGCTTTCTTTTATTACAATATTATAATTTAATTGTATTTAAAGATTAAATTATAATATTATATTAAAAAGCATTTGAGCTTAATAATAGTATAAAAAGAAATAATTTTTTGTGTAAACGTCTGAACACAGGTATATATCCGTTCACTGAGACGTTTGCCTTAATTTAAATAATTGTTTTGTAAATTAACTTTTCTGTTTTAGGTCATGGACATATTGAAGTCACATTGTCGACAAAGTCTTGGTGTGTTCCCGAAAAAGTCATAAGTAAATTTGACTCAAGAGCGCAACAGCTTAGTGTTGATAGTGAAAAAATCGTTTTAAATGTTCCATATACTGATTCTTTGTCACAATCACTGGATAAAGTAGAAAGCGAAAAGAAACAATTAGGCGTTACTGGAATAAGCGTATCACTGATTACTTTGGAACAAGTATTTTTAAAGTACGTTCATCAAAATATGTTTTCTATTCTTATTTTATTATTATTTTCTTACTTTATTATTGGTTATAGGATTGTGAGAAGTGAAGATAGTGAGAAACATCTTAATGAATTATTTACAGCACCATTACAGAAAGTTACAGGCACTGAATTATGTATGCAAACAATATCAGCATTATTTTGCAAGAAATTTACATACATAAGAAAGAATCTAACTATCTTGCTGACGATTGTATGTATTTCTCTTCTTAATATATGTTTCACAAAGATATATCTTCAATGATATTCTTTGTACTTTTTAATATTTTGAAATCGAAAAGTTTCTCTATTAACATATCATTAATATTTTCAGTTAATTCTTCCCATTTTTTCGGTGCTTCTAATGGCCTTGAGTTATAGTTTACCAACCGATTCCACGGATATTGTTCCATTAAAACTTGATATGTACAGATATCCCAAAGCTTTATATTCATCAAACAACGAACCAATTGCTCAGAAATATAAAAATATTGTTCAGAATGTGGGCGGTGAAGCAGAACGTGTAGCGTCAGATATAAATGTTACAAGTGGTAAGTGTATTGTATTATTATGTAATTTTGTATTAAGCATGATAATATATTTGTCTGAATGATAGTTTTTTTTATATATTATTTCTTTTAGCTCTTCTGAATTCTTCTATGAAGAATCTTGTGGAATACCGAAACAATCTTATCGTATCTGCTGAATTTAATGACACTGAAAATAATATATGGGCTAACGGTTTTTATTCCGGCATAGCAATTCACAGCGTGCCGTTAACAGTGAATCTTTTAAGTAATTCATTCATTAAAGCTTTTGCTGGCGATGAATATTCGATTATTGCGTCTAGACAACAATTACCGAATACGATAATGTCATCTCAAATACAAATGCCCGAAGTAGACTCGATGTCGCGCGTTTTATTATTCTGTATGTTTTTCTTTCCCACTATGTCACTTTTCGTAATGCATCCTTTGCAAGAAACGGCAACGAAAGTTAAACAACTCCAGCGTATGACCGGTGTCACTTCTCTATCATACTGGAGTACAATGTTCGCTATCGATTTTCTGATATTTACAATAGGTGTATTGCTAATTACTTTAGCGTTCTACATCATGGATATTATTCTTGATATTCGTTTATATTATAAAGTAGAAATACGTAAGTTCTTATTCTAAATTATGTCCAATACTAATTAATATAATATATATTTTATCTCTTTGTATATTTATTTGCTTTTTTTTACAGTATACTTGATATTGACTCTGGAATTATTTGGTATTAACGTTTTATTTCTTGTATATTTATTCAGTTTTATGAATAAATCAAGAAGTACTATAATAACCATTTTGGGTGTTGCACCTATTGGCCTTGGTAAGCTTGCTGTAGTATAAGATATTAAATCTTTATAAGATATTAAAAATTTCAACGGATGTATTAAGTGTAAAATTAATTGTTCTATTAAAAATGCAAATACATTACTTTATATAAAAAGAAATAAACTCGATTTTAAACTTTATTTCAGTTATAATACAATATGTTCTACATCAAGTACTAGGCAATTTTGATTGGCTTAGTCCGCTACACATTCTACAAAAGAGAATCTTCCGTCTAATTCCGTACGTAAGTTTGTTCCATGGCCAACTAGCTTTTTTCAACATAGCAGTACAGAATGCAAGATGTCGTCGTCTACCAAATATACTTCACGATATAGTTTGTCTTGCAAAGGATCCTTGTTGTGGTAAGATTGTATAATATTCATTTAAAATTTAATTTTATGTTACTATTAATGATAAAATTTATGATTTATTTCATTATAATTTTTTTTAGGTTTGGATTGCAAAGATGGAGTGTGCAAAAATCAACTATCTTACTTCAAAAATTTTGAAGATGATATGAGTTTTGAAGAAAGTATAGTATATCTAGCTATAACACCAATTTTGTATTTTGCTCTATTAATCATCTTGGAAGAAAAGTTATTGTTGAAATTACTCACAAAGATGATTGGTACAAAACTGAGAAAGGAACAAGATACAATGGATGATCAAGTGAAAAAAGAGAAACTTGCCGTAGCAGTAGAAATTAATAAAATCAACAACCAAAGTAAGATAATTTTTAGTATCTTTTAAGAAATGAGATATAAATAAAAGTTATAGATTCATAATTAAATAATTTAATTTATAAGTATAAATTAATCGAGTTCTCAATATTAAAAACAATATTACAAAAACAATAGGCAACTGAGAGCTAGTACACAGTTATTATTAATGTACGTTACAATTCTTCTTTATTCTTCACCTGAACCCTAGCTCTTAGTTGCCTATTGTTTTTGTAATATTGAATTTGATTTGTGAATATTATAATTTATATAAAATATGTATAACTTTATGTACAGATGTAAATACGAAAGAAGAATTAAAATCAAGTGCTACAGAGACTATTAATTTAGAACCATTACAAAGTCCGATAAGTGATGGTAATAGTCTTTTCTTAGTGTATGAATTAAGTAAATACTATGGAAAGTTAATGGCCGTGAAAGAAATCAGTTTTCGAGTGAAACCACGGGAATGTTTCGGATTGCTCGGTGTAAATGGCGCCGGAAAGAGTACAACTTTTAGAATGCTAACTGGAGAAGAAATGTCTAATAGTGGCATAATGTACTTAAAACAAGCAGAAATCCATTCACAGAGGACAAACGTAATATCTTATACAGTAATTTAATTTCTTTAGTGTTATATTGTTTATAATATTAGAGGATTATTTTTTTGTTGTAGTATCTTTCTGAAATGGGATACTGTCCACAAACTGATGCTTTAATACCTTCCTTAAATGCTTTTGACCATTTACGATTATTTGCTCGTCTTCGCGGTATACCAAAGACCAACGTAGAGTTGGAAGTTAATAAGTGGATTAATAGACTGAGTAAGTGAACTGCGATAATAGATGCAGAATTTTAAAAAGAGTACATATAAAAAAAAGCATGTAGTAAATATAAATAATATATTATAATATGTTAATATTTCAGATTTAACTGCTTGTATGAAGCAGCCAAGTGGTACTTACAGCGGTGGTAATAAAAGACGCTTAAACATCGCGATAGCTCTCATTGGTAATCCTACTCTTGTTCTTTTGGATGAGCCCACAACTGGCGTCGATCCTGCAGCTAGAAGATCGCTTTGGAATACTTTACAGTCGTGTCAGGCAGCAGGACAGGCTATTATACTTACGTCTCACAGGTATCTTTTAGAGTCCAAAAATTTGGAATAAAATATTTGAATTTAAATTTTAATATAATTCATTTTGTTGAACGGAATATTAAAATTATAATATTGTTCCACAGCATGGAAGAGTGTGAAGCACTTTGTAATCGACTAGTCATTATGGTGAAGGGTGAATTAGTTTGCATTGGTGCAAGTCAAGAATTGAAGCAGCGATTTGGAGCGGGTTACGATATTCATATACAATTGAATCCAAGCCGAACGGATGAAGATGTTAACAATATAAAGAAAATTATTGAATCTACTTTAACATGCGACATTAGAGATGAAAATTTGGTAATGATAATGCTTCGCTTAAAAGACAACAATTAATTGCTTTAATTTTTTATTCTTTTATTTTACTAGTTAGTTTCTATTCATTTTTGCAGGGTTTTCTTGCCTATCATGTAACTGATTGTAATGTAACGTGGGAAAAAATGTATGATACAATGAAGAATCTAAAACAAACATATAGTTGCATCGAGGATTACGCTGTTCTATCTGCAACTTTGGAACAACTTTTTATTCAGTTTGCAAGAGGAACTGAAATTATTGAGTCTAATATATCTCCAACTCGTGCTACTAGTCATTCAGAAACAGTATAAAATGGATTTTATTATGGCTTGCATACGTAGAAATATATTTAAGATGTAGGTAGGTAGTAAGTCTAAAAAAACAGAAATTGATTTAAAATTAATTTTCATTCTAAATTGTATATGTTGTTAAGTTTGACTATATTATAATCTTATTTTAACAAAATTATAATATCTATATT
This sequence comes from Acromyrmex echinatior, assembly GCF_000204515.1. The sequence goes on along the minus strand of NW_011626992.1, from coordinate 464,263 downwards.
AGTACACATTGTATCTAATTTAATATCACATTTATTAATATTAATAATGTTAATATATTTAATTTAAATTAAATTAAAATAATTTAATATTAATTTAATGTCACATTGAATTTAATCATTACTACAACTTCTTTAAATTAGTGCAATAATTATTACAATGATACGCTTGTAAATAGAATTTTTTTTATAAATAACAAAAATATTAGAAATTTAGATTATAATATTAATTTATTAATATTTTATTATATATACATATGTAAAATGATTTACGTACACAATATATATTTCACAGTGTTAATACACCGTTTATTTATTCAATTTATTCATTATTTATTTATAATATACATCTCAAAATATATAATTATTGTATACACACGCGCGTGCGCGTGTGTGTGTGTATAATAAACGCATATAAAGAATAATGCATAATATATATCGCAGTTGTTTAGTTCTCAATTGCATAGTGTCATGTATATGTATAAGGTGTTTTAATATCTGCTACACAAAAGCAACTTTAAGAAAAGAAAAATTAAAGAGTGGGTATAAATAAGTCATATCACTTTATATAAATAAAAAAATTGCATGAATGATATATCGTTATGTACATGAAATAGATAAACGGAAAATGGTATGCATGCCTGTGTTCGGTATGCGCATAAATGATCCTCGTCAATCTGTTGCCTAATATTGATAGCCACCACTTGAACTTGTCTGGTATGAGCTTGGCCCCTGATAGGTACTGCTTCCATGGCCACTATGGCCACCTCCTAATATAAAAAGATATTATTTGATAATCAGTAGGTCATGCTTAGGACATTAATATGCATAATTATAAAAGTTTGTTTATATATTTAATTGAAATCCTGTAACCTACCTCCGCTAGGATATCCACTGCCTCCGTGCGAATATCCTCCACCACCACCATCCTGATTCTCTCCCCTAGCTTCGGCAGCGAGCGCTAATTCAACACCTCGTTGAATTTCCGGTGGAATCGGAGGTGGTGTCGGCAAGTGAGCGCCTTGAGGATGAAAACCATATTCGTCCGCCGTATACGTAATCGAATATTGCACACCATCGGAACCAGTATAAGAAAAGGATCCGCTCACCGTTTCGGATTCTCCTGCAACACCGCACACACTTGTTTTGACGCAATGTCCTCATCGACTACATCGCGTTGCAACACGACACTTTCATGATTTCCATGGGAAGCAAGCATTGTTTAAGTTATCGCTCGTTCAAGACTGATATACAGCCACTTCAGTAATGAAACAATTAATAAATTTAATCGGATACGGAAACGTCACAATCTCATACCTTGCCGATGACCTGTTTCTTGTACGGTAATACCATTTCCAGTTTCGTAACTATATTGATAGTTTCCGTCACCAATGTTCTCACTAGTATAAGAAATAATGGGTATTTGTTGGCCACTATGGCCACCACCATGGGCACCACCTAGTCCACCGCCTAATATACGAAATAAAATATTAAAAGTCACATATCTAAACTGTATTTAAAAAAATTAACTATTTTCAAGGAAAATCGTAATGCAATATTTCTAAAAAAAAGATCTAGTTAATTTAAATTTCATGTAATAATATCGTAATGGAAATTTGAGATTCAGGTAGATACAAATATAAATATAAATATAAATAAATGACTATGAAGAATAGCATATAAAACAAAATAATTACTTTCCTCTCTTATTCAGTAAATATACTTTTGTTCAAACTTACCTGCGTAAGCGCCGCCACCACTCCCAGGACCAAATCCGCCCGACCCACCATGACCACTAGGACCACTAGAACCACCATAACCACTTGGACCACCAAAACTACTTGGACCACCAGGACTACCTGAACCACTCGGACTAAGTTTAATAGGTCCACCTCCACTGTGTCCTGATGGAGGATGAATCAATCCTGGTCCACCTGCACTTCCGGCACTACTGGGCGGAAGATAAGTGGTATCTAATCTTGCAGCATAGCACGTACCAATGATGGCCAGCAGTGCTATAGAGAGCTGTTGAAATAAGCCGAAAGAGATAAAAAAAATTGTACAATATAAGGAAATAAAATAGTAATAAAATAAGCAATCGAAAACACAGATATTTATAGATTTCATATTTTTTCAAACACACGACATTCTGCACGATAAATGGAAATCGCTGGTTGGAGAACCGTCCATAAAATTTCATATGCAATTAATAGATTCTATTTTCAATTAACTATCGCAATTAACTAGGCCGATTAGAAGATCCGAGATTCATTCCAAATTTCAACAATCGAATTAAAGAGATTTCCATTGCGCGACTCGTACCGATCTCATCTCGTTGGTTGCGCGTTGTCGATCGATAATAGATATTATTGAATCACACTGTTGGAATCGTATATCGCCAAACCGACTATGATAATTGATCTGCACATATCCAGGTTGGATTCAGCATGCTTATATACTGGTTCCGCGCGAGGATCGTCTTCCTCCCACCCTCCAACAAGCAATCGGGGATGGCACCATGGCTGGATATAATCCGGTGATGCGTTCCTTGAAGATTCGCCAACGAATCCTCGTTGACTAGAGACACCAAGAGGAGAAGAAGAGAGAAGAAGAGATAGAGTGCTGGATGAAGACACGTAAAGTGGGAGGACCATCGGAGGGGGTGGCAGTGGCGGAGGAGGCATCCGTCGGGTGTCGAGATGAATCTCATCGAGCTAAGATGAGGGGTGATTGCATAATGCCAGGTTGATACAGATCGACAGGCATCTCCGAATGGATCTGAAGGTCGACCAATGGGATTGGCATGAAAGCGAAGCGATAGGGTTGAGGCAATGAGCTGTAAAAGTAAAGCAAACTATCTAAACGATATATCATGTAGATTAAAGAGCGCTATTTAAAACAACTTAATATTTGAGTAAAGTGTATGTTACACGATTATTAAATCTCTCAAAATTTCTTATTATTAAATGAATTAAATGAAAAATTTCGCTGATTATTCCACGTTTTGGAACACTTCGCAGCAATATTTCAGAAAAATTTCAGCGAAAATTTCAGAGAAAAATCCCCTACAGCACAAAGTTGCACAAAAGCGATATTGCTACACATTTTATGCTATATGGGAATTTCAACAAAAAAATTTCAGAGAAATTTCAAAGTAATTTCAGTTTAGTGTCAACGATTTTTCAGTATGTTAGCTGAAAAATTCACTTTTAGTGAAATTTCAGTAAATTTTCAGCAATTTCGCTGAAATGTTACGTTTCCAAAACGTGGAATAATTTCAGCAAAATTGTTTCACCAGAGAAGTATTTGATTTCTCAGTGCACATCCTAAGATGGAAAGCGGTGGGAAAGCGTGGAAAAGCTGAGCCGATGACGCTGCTGGTATGCACTCGCCGCGCGTTTCTCCCTTGTAATTACATCGGCTCTTTCAATGCGGGAATTATACCCGCGGAGTCGTCATCACCGTCGCCATTGCGACGGGCTCGTTGCACAATCATACGTTGACAGCATCTCCGAAGTGCATCGACAAGGATGTGTAGTATTCATGTGTGCGCTAGGTCGGGAACTGGGTGTTGCTAAGTATTGCGGGGTGCCTGGACAATCCGGGATGATCTCCTGCGCGGTACGTGGGTTATAAACGTGCCCACGTATGACGGAAAGTTTATCTTTCTCGCCAGTTACAGCAACAGTTATTAATGAGAGCTATTATCTCGTCAAGAAATTGCGCGCCTTTTTATTTAGACCATCAGAGGATGAATATTCGGATAATTATATATGACTGAGAATCAGATCCGGTTAACCGAAGATTCGACAGTTACGTAAGACGAGTTGTAAAAGAACTAATCTGCGAGATCGAAGCTCGCGATCGCACGAGAATATTACGCATATAATTGCGCGATCCTAACACGATTCTATGCTGTAAATAGTTCCATAAAATAGAACCGCGCGCATAAACTGAAGCATTTGAAATCGTCAAGGTATTACCGATCGACACGTAACTCGCCGGTTAACGATCCACCTCTGGGTCACCGTACTCACGTTTCGTCGTAGTCTGTAGACGAAGCGATGATAGTATCCCAATAGGCATCCTGTAGAATTCCCGCTCGCCTCGTAATGGAGAGAAAGATAGCGTACGTGCTTGTCTAGATTCCCAGGGAGATGAAGCGACCGAACTTCGGATCCATATTGAGAAATCGTAGCTGCAAAATCATTACGCTTCGACGTTACGTGAGAGCGGTGCACACAAAGAGGAAATAGGAGGAAACGTGATAATTCGTATGTTCCAATTCTCGAGTTTAATAGATGTATTCAGCAAATTGCGCGGATGCAGAGGTACGATCGAGACGAAAAATAGCGAGCGATTGTGCTACGAGCGATGTTGCTACGAGCTTGATAATAGGATATAATGACTCCGTATCAAAACACTTAGGTATACTCAGGTATAAGAACGAAAGACTTTTTGCTGAAGTATTAAAAAATTTAGCTTACAGATACAGATCTGAAAACAATTTTGTTAGATTATCAAAATAATAGGTACATATATTGTAGGATGCTGGTAATTGCTAGAATGTTGAAACTTTTTGCAACATTGCTCGTCATGCTTGAGTTTTCTATATACATAATACTTTTGATTTAATAAAATTATTTTCAGATCTATATTTAAATTTTTAGATATTTCAGCAAAATTGTTCCTGTGCAGGATGTTAAAAAAAAAAGAAAAAGTGGGAAGAAAGAGAGAAATCTTATTAAGCTAGCTGGAATCTTACAGGGAAAAATGCTCTGAAAATATCTGAAAATTTAGCTGCAAATCTAAAAATAATTTTGTCAAATCATCAAAATATTATAATTACACATGTAGGATTCTGAAGCTGATTGCTAGAATGTTAAAGCTTTTCGCAACATTGTGCTTGAATTTCCTACATAATAATTTTAGTCCAATAAAATTATTTTCAGATCTGTATCAAAATTTTTAAATACTTTAGTAAATTATTTCTCGATGTGTAGAACACTGCAGAATATCATCAAGATATCATCATGATTTTTCCTATCATTTTTAGATGACGTCCTCTCTCTTCTGATATAGTTATATGTAATTCCTATCTGGAGCATCACTTTTCAAGCAAGATCTTGTATACATGCAGTTACTGATATTATTTTAGTAGATGATCCTATCCCTTGGCACGCAATTCGTACATTTAATCTACCTTACTGCTCGTGTTATGCCAGAGATGAGATTCTTCGCGAGAAATCTCTGTCGGAACTATATAGGATTCACGTACGTGAATCTCGAAGTGTATCGAATTCCATACACCGATCGAGACGCGGTGTCGGGAGATAATTGAAAGGATTGAACGGACATATACGTACAGTTCTCTCCGCAATTAATCCCAAAGATTTCAATGTTCTCCAGATCTTATTGATCGCGTCAAAAGAGGCTTCGGCCTTCACGCAGCCTCCGGTTGATGATATTCCTTGGATACAGATTTTTTTTTTTTTTCTATAAAGGAAAACATTATGGCACATATTTGTTCAAAATTATTTGATACTTTCGCTTTTCAAACGTTTTGGCGAATAGTTTTTATTTCCAACAAAAGTTAACAAAAAAATCAAAATGATTTTTATTCTTAACGGCAATAAATAGTCAAGTTTGTGTAAATAAAAAAATCATCAGTTTGATTTTTACATCATCAAAATAGAGTTATTTTTACTTTCTCTTGACTTGGGATGCCTTCCATTTATAACGACACAATTAAGTCGACACAAATGTCGTTATACTTTTCTTTGCATTCTATGAGTAACAAACACAGAACAATACCTATGTCGACTTGTGTTACTAAATGGAAGGCACCCTTCACGAGTTCCTTGGGTCGGTTCGTCCAATTAGTGTGCAAGCCAGTTGTAATTCAACGGCACGAGCTCGATTATACCAGAGCTCAGCCAAGTTTCGACGGCGCATCGCGGAAGTATCCCGATATTGAAAAGCGATATATGAAGATGAGATTGTGCAGAAACGGGAGCGTGTGTTCTACCTACGCTCTCCTCCTCGTGACCTCGCGCACGCGATCGTACCATTTTGAAAGAATGGGATCTCGCGTTGCGGAGGTCGACGAAGAAAAAAAAAAGATTGCGGTCTCTCTGACGATTTTCTATTACGCATCATCGCGGTATTGACGCAACTCTACAACTTGGTAAAAAAAAAAAAGAAAGAAAAAAGGGACGAAGCTGACTTTTATGCTTCACGCGGGGTTAAAAGCAGTTGCCATTTATGTATTTCGCTATTCTCTAAATTCTTTGAAGTAGAATCTCACTCTAAAGAGAGAAAATTGAGCCAATTGTGAAAAGAAGGAGAGCCTCAAATTTCAAAATTTTAAAAATTTTTCATGCATAACTATGTATAATTATGTATAAAGATATATGAATATTCATAAACATGTATAATCATATATATGAAATATGTCCATACATCCTTTTTTCTTTTGTAAAATTACTTTTTAGTGTTATAGAAATAATAATAGAAATAATAAAAACATAAAAAATAATTAAAGGGATAATTTTCGCATTGTTCGTTTTAGAAAAAAATAAATTTGGAAAAAACATAAAAAAATTGCTTATACACAATTATGCATAATTTTATAGTAATTTTTTTACATTTCTTTAAACTTTTCTAAAACAAATAGTGATGAAAATTACCCTTTTAATTATTTTTAATGTTTTCACGTTACTATTATTATTTCTATTACATTAAAAAGTAATTTTACAAAAGAAAGAGGGATGTATATGGACATATTTCATATATAATTATAGATGTTTATAAATATTTATGTATGTTTATACATATTTATATTTACATTCATGCATGAACAATTTTTTACCGAGATCTTTATTAAGTGAGTGAGATTTTACTGTTTAGAATGTCATTTCACTCTAAAAGTTTTAATGTACGCGTTTTTTAAAATCAGCAGACCAATGCGATGCTGAATTTAGATTAAATTAATAGTGACTTCGATCACTCACATTACACTGAATTAGTGCGCATTCAAGCAATGAGGTGACATTACATAAACAGTAAACGTCAACATGATCATGTTAACTACCTGAGAAGACTGCTTTATATAAGTATCTCAGATGGAATAATATAATTTGCTTTGTTAATATCTAATAAAATGATACATATATGTATATTCTATTAAATGCGACGATGCATTATTGGATATTTAATTATTTAATATATTTATGCTTTTACATTTAACTTCATTAATTTCATGTACAATAGCTTTTAGTATGCATTATCAAAATTAATATTAAATTATTAATATTAACAACTTTGAATATGTATAAATGTCTGACAAAAATCAATTTCTCCACGTATATATATATATATATATATGAAATGCTAAACTTGCGGATCAATATTCTAATCAGAATCATAAGATTCGTAAAATGTTCTCGTAAAACTTGTAAGAACTTACAAGTGCTCATAAAACTTTATGCAATATCTTTGCAGGCAGCTTCTTGCTAGTATTTACGAAATATAAAGTAGATATTTACGAATGATTGACATCTTATTACGGTAGGATTACAGTATCAGTAAGTCGTAAGTTCCTTCAAGTTTTACGAGAACAAGTTACGAGCCTTTACGATTCCGTTTAGGATATATTAACCTATTAATTACATATCTGCCAATTTCGCTTCGATCGCATTGTAAATTAATAGAAAATACATAAGACATCGTTACGTCATCTCGTGAGAAACTCGACGTGGCGTTTTCGAGGCGTATATAATTGGGATGTCTCGTTAATTTCCATTAATTTTCATTGCAACGACACCTTCCGCATCATTAAACGAACACTGTCCCCGGCGTTTGTTGCGCCTCATAATCCTTCCTCTTAGATTGCTGTAAAATATACCGGCATTATTTTATTGCCGGCTAGCATCTTCCCACGATCATCTTTCTCGATATGTACGTTCTACGGTACATGATGGATGTTTCTTGCGCGATGATCGATGTGTAGAGTATCGCGGATCTATTTATAATAATCGGGCATTGAGAAAATTCTCAAACAATTCAATGTTGTATAATGAATTCGATCGTTTTGAATATTACTCAAAAATTCTTGAATACCTTGAAAATTTGAGTTGGAATCATCTTATGCATTGAATATCATCTTACCCTTATAGTAATACAATAACATAACATTAATGTTAGAATTTCACATTTAAGAACGTAACTGTTACATGCAGCATGTGGTATATTATATTTATATTGTTCAGTGTGAAATTATAACATATTAGAGCTAGATTTTCTACAATAAGCCATTACCTAATAGTTTAAGTCACGAGCTGTAAGAAATCGACCAATTACAATTGTGAATAGAAGAAGAATAATGTAATCGACTATGATTAGTTAATTTTTTACGGTTTAAAATTTAAAGTTTAAGTAATGGTTTATTGTAGAAAGCCTATATATTAATAATGTTACGTTATTATTAGTTGCTTACTGCGTTATTAGCAATATATATATGTATAGCATTCATACTGATTTCCTAAGTAAAGCACAAAAATCATAATAATATCATAATAGACATCATGTGATCTTATTTGTCACTTATATTTATTTTAAATCTCAAATGATATTCGTCATGATGACGTCCTATGTTATTATTATGACTTTATTATATTGATCACTCTGGAACGTGTTCAGATTCCCATCCGGATGCTTCCGCTCAGTGAGAAGTGACAATGGAATTGATATCGAATGGACGACGTCAATTTGATAATTTCGATTCGATGTCGATTCCATTGCCATTTCTCACTAGACGATGTTATCCTTATTTAATGTTCGGTAAACGACAAGCAAAATAGAATGATACCTGGATGACACTACGGGTAGAATTTTAAAACATTAGGGAGTTTTTGCAATAACGTTTATTCAGATACCGTTTATTCAGGTGAACGCTATGAGGTCACGCTATCTTCTTCTTAACAACTAATTAAGAAAAGGATAACATGACTTTAACGCTCACTATATCTGGATCTACGTTATTGCAAAAACTCCTTATTATTAGAGAAAAGCTTCCTATTATAAGATAGGCATTTCTTCAGTTTTCAAAAAAAATGGAATTTGAATTAAATTTTATATAACGTTATCTTAAAGCTTATTAAATTCCCATCAAAATGACCTATTATTTTTTTAAATTCTGTCTATAGACTTCTAGCATTTATCCAAAATGAACTCGGTATCTCATAATAGAGGCCTTTCTTCTATATATATATATATGAGATATCTTATGTTCTACCTGGATTATTGATACGAGATAAACGTAAATTATTTAAAAACATTACTCATTGTATTCGATGAAATCGCAGAAAAAGCATGCTTTACTACGTATTTCTGTAATGCGCACGCAATATATATCGCGTGTCGTTCGTCGCATCGGAATTCGAAAATGTCACGGAATTTCAATCCTCGAGATCGTTATATCGCCTATCAATCAGAGAAAGAGAAAGAAAGCATTATTTATTGTTCGCTTCGATAGATGTAATCTCTTTAAGCGAGAGAAAGAGATATTCCTCTGTCGCGAAATATCTGCCGCTCTTTCGGTTACTCCAACCCAACCGATCAGTTGCTCCTCTCTCGCGTTGGTGAAGCAAGTGAATGGACGCCTTGGTTGTCGGTAGCTGGAACCTTCCCGCGAGCGCGAGGTTAGCCGAGTAAAAAGAAAATATAGTTCAGACCGTTGAGTAAAAAGCCGATTGCATAATGTAACCAAGGCACGTCGCAACGTCGCTTTTACGAGGCGGTGCAGCTCCTCTTTGCTGTCATTGTTGACCTTTGGAAAGTATCAGGCGCTCATATAAGCGCGTGTACCCCAAGGGGTGCAGCCGTCGTCGCAGTGGCGGGCCTCATAATGTATGTTATGTGGCCGAACATAAATGCGCGCACCTCTGGAGTTAGATCTAGATCGAGCGAAGAGCGCGAATAAACGAATTTGCTTCGATGCATGTGTTCAAATAGCACACAGTGCTTACAAAGGGTTAACAAAGGGCTAAAAATATGCATATAATCGTTTTTTTAGCGCTTTGCAAGCGTTGCTGTGCTACTTGGGTGTAGACACAGTGCCATGAGTCCAACTCGAATCCCTTACAGAAATCCAATTTAATTTAACACCTAAAATAACACCGCCCAGTTTCACAACTTCCTAAAATTGAAAAGAGGTAATGAATAAGTTGAACCTCGGTTAAGAGTTAACCGTGAGTTGTAAAACAAAGTTCAAAAGAGCAATTTTGCTGAAAACCTGAAGATTTTAACTAAATACAGATCTGAAAGTGATTATGCTGGATCAAAACAAGGTTGCTAAAATATCAAAATATTTTGCAGTATTGCAAAATTATTTCGATGATCCAACAAAATTACTTCCAGATCTGTATCTAGCCAAAATTTTTAGATTTTTCAACAAAATTGCTCTTTCACTACTGAAAAAAAAATTAATTGCTTATTTTGAGTATTAAAAGCATTATTATTTAGGAAGATATTTAACTTTGTTAGTAATTAAACTTATTATTTTTTTATAAAAGACATGAAACACATTCATCAATCTGCATCCAGATTACAGAAAATAATTAATATTAGAAGGTAGTGATTATTTTGAGTATTAAAAGCACTGAACGACACAATATGTACTTAATTAATGCTCAAAATAAGTAATTAATTACTATACTTTCCAATAAAATGAATTAAATTTTTGTAAGAGAGGCAAATTGACGAATCCATCTTTTAAAAATAGTGGAACGGAATTATAAAAATATCTTTGACCCTACAAAGACAAGCGCTAATTAAAAATGACTTTTTAAGCGTATGTGACAAGCGTGTACGACAACACTTGTTGAAATTAGTCGATCCAACGCGCCTTTTCATAGAGTAATTATATACATATTGTATTGACATGAGTGCTGTAATCGCAACGAGGATTAATTAACTATTCGTGCCGCGCTTTCGATATCTTCGTCAATACTTTCGCCATAATCATTAGCAAATAACTTGCAATGAAGCTGACTTCATTCATCGCAAACCGGTTCCGCGATCGCTACAAGTTGATCCGGAAAATTGGCACTAAGTAGAAACGCAATACAAGCTGAGAAGACATAATCGTAGTGATATAATCGTATTAGTTATGAACTAATCTAATTGTCTTGCATTGTAGATGCACCCGGCTGCTTTCTCGCAGAAATGAAAAGGATTGCTAATAAAAATATCTAACAAGTAACGATTCGAAAAGATGATATAAGCGATTAAACTGACGCTTCAATACATGATTTCAGCTTGAATTTTCCAAGAAGGCATAAAAAAACGTTGATACATTTCGTAGTCTTGACGCTTCCACGGGTACTTTCTTTACAGAAATTATGTGTTTCGTGGATTATCTCCGTGTACAAATCCATTCTTAGGGCGGTATTCATAGTCAGATCTTACATTTAAAACTTCCTTAAATTTATCTTTAGATGCTCAGTAGCTAATAAAATAATTCGTAGAGCATCTGAAGATAAATTTAAAAAGCCTTAAATATAAGGTCTGAATGTGAATAGGGCAATAGTATTCTTATTTCAAGAGTGTCTTAAATAATGTCTTAATGCTAATACAGCCCTCTGATTGGTTCATGATTTCTTAAGATTGTACTTAAGACAGTCTTGAATATGAGATCTATCAATAGTATCAATACCGCCCTTAGAATGCCAACGTTTCGTGAATGTTGCATAGGTACTCAGTATCAGCAGAGAGAAACCTCTCTCTGGTATCAGACTGCTCGCCTGATGAAGTGAATTATAATGTTCACTATGAGGGGCATCTAATGTTCCTACGCGAAATTTAATTCGAGCTAATGATACCGACTGTGATACCTACTTAGTATACATGCTCGAGCCACATATTGCTCATTTGAAAATTACCCAAAAACAAATTCCAGAAAACAAGTTTTTGAAATTTTCATTAAAATTTTACTATATTAATTATCAAGAAATTATGATTTTTATAATCAATACTTTATATTAATTCTGAAATGCAGTTTTGATGTAATAACTGATTGTAAAAATGAAACTGATGTAAAAACTAAGTTCTTTTAAGATAAATGTCTTTTAAATGCTCTTTTAAAATATATTTTTTTTTGTTTCTAATTTCGTTCTTTTTCCGCAAGCAACTCTAAAATGACAATTATTCCTAAAAAAAAATCAGAAACTTAGATTGTGAACGATGTAATATACACTATATATTACTTTATATAAAATTGCTGGAAATATGCTATTTACATACATATCATATAATATTTTATAGTTTATTTAACATAGATATTATAAAATTAACGTTAATAATTACAAAATATCTCGTATTCTCAGTCTTCTGGTTGTCGTTCTTTGTTCTGTCATTTTCAAAGGTGACGATATTAAGCCGATTAAAGTACAATCAGCTTCCAGAAGAGTTATATCCGTTTCAGCACCTAAGAACTTGGAGGAAAGTTCCAAATCCTTTATCCTTAATCGAACCTTAGATCCTCTCACATAGTATCTAATATAAAGAACAAAATTTATAACAATATTTAAGACAATATTCATCAGTAGATATATTTGATATACAGTAAATATCATTAAACAATCCAGATAGCAAAATGTTAGCGTTATATCGGCAAATCACAATTGTAAAGCAGATTCCTGTCTACTGCATCTTCTTTAAGCTTGATTTTTGTCATCATGACTTGCCAAACATAGTATAACAACAGAAATGCAGCAAGAATGAAGTACATCTTGTCATAATATGATGGTAAAAATATGAATACAAAAATAGAATATGGCTCATCATATCAGATACTAATGGCAAAAAAAAACAGCAGAAATCATGCATGATGAGCTATGATGTACTTATGATTTGACATCAGAAATAGACAAAAATAGATTATCGCTTGTTATATTAGACACTAACGGCAAAAATACAACAGAAAATGTGCATGATGATGACTTACAATTAGTCTATCATATCAACTATTAATGGCAGAAACAGCAGAAATTATTACTCAGTTTTTAAAAAATCAGTTTAATCTTCTAAATTCTATATAGGAATTGTATCAAAAATTAAACTGATAGGAAAATACTACACATTTTTATTTTCACTCGTTGCGTTTTGCAGTCTTTATATTTGACCATGACAAAAATTTAAATATGAAATAAATATTGATAGTTATATTGAATAGTGGTAAACGGAAGAAATATGGTTCGATATAACATTTCCGTGCCATGTTTCTGCTGTGTATTTGCTGTTACTTTTTGAAACATGTTTGATTTTTGCCATGTTTTCATTGCCGTTACGTCATGCAAGCAAATAAATTCGATTTCTGATGACATTTGCTAGTATAATATGATAATATCGTTATGCTCAGTTTTGATAGTTTTCGACGACATGTATTAGCATGCAATGTTCAAAATGTACTGCTTTATGTTAAAAATTTCTGCTTAATTTTTGCAGGATTTTTTAATAATATTTTTTATAATATGTTGATATTGGAACTACTTGTTTTCGATGCAAAAAACAAATTTCTACCAACATTATCTGAGATGGCAGATGCTCGGCTACTATTCGAGTTCTGTCAACATAGTTTGTATCACACAAAAAAAAGTAATACATGATCTTAGCAGACTTGGTTATCTAGGAAATACAATGTATTTTGGAAAAAAATAGATTTACACGTACTGTCCATTCTTGACAGGTCTTTGACAAACACAGTGGAACTTCCATCCAAAATCAATATACAGATCATCACCAACCACGTGATATACCTCACCAGTTACGACTTTTCCTTCCGGATCACCCAACTGAAAACAAAATTATGTATTTAATAAAGAGCAGTCAAACAATTGTATGCACCATGAAAAAGAGAGATTTACATCGGCAAATTTGGAGATGTAAATTAAGGAAACGAATGTTTGTGGCGTTTCTAGTTTTTTTATCATCAATGTGCGAGAATTTTTCGTAACTTCGTGCAAAACCACTCAATTTCGCTTCAGATTCCTGAACAGCTTCTGCATTCTCATTTACTTGTATTGCAGGTTTCTTCTCGATATTGGATTCCACAGACGAATTCTTGCTTTGTTCCTCTGAATCTTTACTCGTGCTAAAACATCTCGTGGACGAGGAACTCGCTCTCAGAACGCCGAGAGATCGCAAATGCATTAACGTTCTCTCGAGACGACGTATCTTGTTCATGATGACAATAAAAAATCCGTTTTCTGTATTGTCACACTTGTGTACCGTCAATAATTTTAGGTTAGGTTTAATATCCTAAAGCCCAATGTCTATTATGCTAGAAATCAATCAAGATTTCATATAGAGAAAAAATTTACAAATCACATTTGAATGATTTGGTCACATGACCAATGCGATTGGTCAATTCTTTCTTCCTTTGAGGTCTCTCAGACCAATTTCTAACATTGGCTTTAACGTGGACATTGGCCTTAAGGAAAGCTGAGTTTATATAAATACTGTTGTGCTTTCAGTCTATCTCAGAGAAGTTATCGCGATTAAATATTTCAAACTGATTTTAGACTTAGAATTATTAAAAATTTGTATTCTATAGTAATTACAATAAAAAAATATATAAAAAAAAAGAATTTGTTTAACTTATCGTTTCTAACATCGTTTATCTTTTTTCTGCCAAGAGGAAGGTTATATTGCCACGAATGTTATTGTAATATTAAATAAATTATGCAATTTTTTATATTATATTTTAAATTACCCTAAAGAGAGATTAAAACGACAATGTTGTCGCCTTTTGCGGTGTCAAGTGTTGCAAGCAGAAATATTTCTACCTCTGTGAGTCAGATAATTAAATTGAGTAAATTGAGAGTAGTGGATATAAAAAGAGTATATTGGTTGGATTGAAACACCAACAGTCCTTAAAGTTCCCAAGTTTGATAGCAACAATCTGGTACTCGTAGACGACGGTACATCTTTAAGTAACGATGCAGATGCCTATTCCACATACTCCGAATGAAAATGAAAGAACAGACTCACAGTAAAGGAGCAGATTATACTGAACTAATAACGATTGCATCCAAATTCGTGTAGTGTATCTATCTTGCTAACTATTGTGATATGATTAAATATTTTAATGAAATGTTAATATTATACTTATTTAGTATTTTCCACTAAACTTATAATATGGAAGTGTATTTTATTGTATATTGATATTTTAATAAAATTACCACATTCAAATCTATTTATTTGTTGTATATGCATTAGGAGTATGTTCCACTTAACACACGTTTGCAACGTTCGCGACATCATATCTCATCCTTGATCGTTTATCTTTTTTCTGCCAAGAGGAAGGTTATATTGCCACGAATGTTATTGTAATATTAAATAAATTATGCAATTTTTTATATTATATTTTAAATTACCCTAAAGAGAGATTAAAACGACAATGTTGTCGCCTTTTGCGGTGTCAAGTGTTGCAAGCAGAAATATTTCTACCTCTGTGAGTCAGATAATTAAATTGAGTAAATTGAGAGTAGTGGATATAAAAAGAGTATATTGGTTGGATTGAAACACCAACAGTCCTTAAAGTTCCCAAGTTTGATAGCAACAATCTGGTACTCGTAGACGACGGTACATCTTTAAGTAACGATGCAGATGCCTATTCCACATACTCCGAATGAAAATGAAAGAACAGACTCACAGTAAAGGAGCAGATTATACTGAACTAATAACGATTGCATCCAAATTCGTGTAGTGTATCTATCTTGCTAACTATTGTGATATGATTAAATATTTTAATGAAATGTTAATATTATACTTATTTAGTATTTTCCACTAAACTTATAATATGGAAGTGTATTTTATTGTATATTGATATTTTAATAAAATTACCACATTCAAATCTATTTGTTTGTTGTATATGCATTAGAGATATGTTCCACTTAATACACGTTTGCAACGTTCGTGTCATCATATCTCATCCTTGTTTAATGTTTCATGACAAGGATGGAATGATATCGTATATCCTATGTATGTGTATGCTGTGATTTTGATACGCAAGTATAACGCTCGCAAATGTAACTTTAGTTCAATTATCAGCCACATGATATCTATCACTTTGTATTTAAGCGATTGTTTAAATTAATTGTCAAAGTTATATTATGTCTGTTAATTAATTTATGATATTATTTATTAAAATTTTAGCAAATTGCTTAATTTTAATTCACCTTTAAATAGAATTTATTATCGAATTTGGAAATTATATTAATAATCCGAATAACCGTTCAATTCCCGAAAGCACTAGTTTTCGATATGATTCCTATATAAGAATAGAATATAGATGAGCATTTCGGATCCTCGGTAGAGGATCTGGTAGTCTGATACTGGTGAAGAAAGCGCTTCCTGTTCTTAATCTGGTAAGTTACAATAGGACAACAGTTTAATTATCAAAATCTTTATTCAATAGTTTACAGGCTTAGGTACAAAATAATAAAGACTGTGTTTCAGCATAGTAGGTCTGATAATCACATAAATGGAGCAAAATTACCAAAAAAAAAAAAAAATAGACTTCTCTTAAAAAACAGACTTGGATGATACTCTTACCGATATGTTGAAATAACGTATTGGTTAAGATATTGTTCATTGTCTACAAAAAAAAAAACAAAATACAATGTAAATAGTAAATGAATTAATCAATAAGATACTTACATAAAATACTTATCGAATTAATTTGGTTTACAAATCTGTATATATTGTACATGTAAACCAGCAATAACAATAGATAATATTAATAGTATTAATTATAATATCGCTTGTATTGCGATATTCAACCAGTATTACCATTTACTGATATTCATGTCAATTATATATTATTCTTAGCATAATAGCACTATATAGCACTATATGAATATACGGCCATGTACTTAATTCTAACGAATGTACTCAATTCAATTACTACTTTATTAAAATTACCAGATTTACTATGTTGAAAACAGCAGTTTGATATCAATTTACAGGAGCCATTGGACAGGAAGAGCTTGATAGGCAATTATCCTTATTCAACCAGTAACATTGACTACTTTTTTGCGTTCAGCATAACGCAACAATTTTGCTGTTCAAAAATTTTTATGACTGTCTAGTTTAAACGATCCGAAACCATTTAACATCTCGCAACATGTTACTTAACAGTCGCTATGATCGCCATCATGGTGGAAACATAAAAGATAAGTCACTCCTATTATTCACCATGATGGAGGAAACTACCATGATGGAGTAGATATCACAGTTGATATCATCAGTTCGATTATTATCACAGGTCGGTATTTGTGCAGCGATTGCAGGTAAATATGTGGAATTACCGAAAGATAGAAAGCTTTTAATTCTTGCGACCTCCGCGAGAGATCAGTTTCTCACTTGGTCGTCGTTTCGTTCCGATTGCGGAAGAAGGTAATGGCTTTTGTTCATGTATGTACATAATACTGCAGTCAGCAGTGTACAGTGTACTCTGTTGTGCGTTTTCCTTCGTTCGTTTTCGTTCTCTGGCTACGCGAAGCGAAGAATAACGCTCTGCACGTAAACGGTAAAAGGTCACGCGAGTTGCAGTGACGTGCCCTCGACAATTTTTCTCGACGTGCAAATTTGTGTCCCGTCGTCGGCGCGGCGTCGCCAGGTCATCGCATTTGACGAGTTCCAATCGAGTCGAGGAACGATATATAACCTAATTTGTTCGACGATTACATCAAGTATAGACGGTTGCTTAATTCCCTGCAGGACACGCGGTGAGTAACATTTCTGCATCATCTGCATATTCTTCCTACGAACTCGATCAGCTCGACGAAGCGTTTCATCGCGATGGGCTTTTTTTCTGTGCTTCCTTTTCTCAACGTTGCTCACCTTGTCCGCGATGTTTAACATTACGATCACGACACGCACGAGTTCGTGCGTTAATCGCGAATGACATCCTATTATTCCTATTTCGTATAAATTATATAAGAATAGGAATTTCGTATATATGTGAATTATATACGAATGTTTAACGGCATGCTCGTAATTGGAACTTTATCTCAGTTGCTAAGGTTAAATTTTGTTCTCGGTCAATATTTATCTCGTATATATATATAATTGTTACGTAACATATATTTTTTGCTGTTAATAATTTGAATGGTTGAATTTTATAAGGAAAAAAAAACTTTTCAACTTTTATTGAAACATTCAAGTTTGTAGCTCATAAACATTTAGTTTTTATTGAAAAATCCTGATCACATTGGGAAATCAGATAATCGTTTACGAGTCAGACCAGAACCGTTAATAAGCAAGTCATTAATACTTTTATATAAATTATTATTCTTATCTTCTTTATTCCTTTTATGACTTTTATCAAAATTTTTTTAAATTAATAGCGTTAATACACATCTGTATTATTTATGAGCATATTATATATTTAAAATATATTCCGAGCACAATGCAAATATCATAAAATTTTCGTAAAAGTTATTTAAAAGGAAATTAAATAAAACATGTATGTATTATTTATCAAAGAGATGAAAAACCTATAAGACCTAATGATGTAAGTAAGACCAGCATTAGTTTTTCATACGTATAAATTTTAATTAATTAACTAAATTAATGTAAATCTTTCGATAACTTAAGAATGATGTACGCAAAAATGAATGAAAATTCCTCATAATTTCATATAATAAATTAACAATATATTTAGATATCAATTTTTAATATATCAATCTAATATAACAAGTAATATCCTATTTTAATAATTTATGTCATTCTAATAAAACCTAATTGATAATCTATGTCATGTTCTAATAAAACCTGATATCTGGTTTTATTAGAATATGACATAGATTATCAGGTTTTATTAGAATATGACATAAGACCTGTTCTTTTGGACTGAACTTTTGCACCAGTTTTCATCTTCTTTTTTTTTTCTCTTGAAGAGAAAAGGAATAAAGATCTGATGTAAAAGTTTAACTAGAAAGAACAGGTCTATAGATTCTTAGAATAGGATATTTCTTATTACTTAGATTAATATATTACGAAACACTTAACACATAGCACAACTCAAATTTCAGCGCTGACTCCTAATTGCTCTGTCTAATATATTATTAATTTAGTAAATTTTTTGACTCACCTGGTTTTGATTCATTTTCAGTGCAATAATAGTATAATAATATATTCAAAATTATAAATTCGCGCATCATGTCATCGTGGTAGTTGATAGTCGATTGATTGACTTAGATGATGTGAAAATCAAACTGTATAAACAAAGTTAAACAATTTAAATCATAAAGATCTAGTATATTTATATGAGATTTATATGAGACCGAATATTTTTCTAAACTTCTTCATGAATGACATAAAAAAAATATACTTATTTGCGAATCTCTTCTGGATCTCTGTAATTTAAATTATCTGACAGAGCTGACTTTGGTTGCATTATTTGATACCCACGATGATATGTGATCTAAGCGACTACCATGATGCGCGAATTTATAATTTAGAATTTAGAATATGCTTTTATTGTATTGAAGATGGCTCAAAACGTTTACATTGATTTAATAAATTGAGTTAATAAAAATTTATACACGAAGAACTAGTGTTGGTATTTATAAGCATTTTATTCCTTTATATTCCCACTTTATTTCATATTATTAATGATTTTTGTAGAGTTTTATAAGAAAAAAAATTAAATTGAAAGGATTAGCTCATATATTGCTGCGTTCGGAGAATGTGTCATTAGCTGTATTGTGCCATTTTATCTTACTTATTTTCTAGTGAGTGATAAGAATGAAGATAGAATAACACAATTGCACTGACAGCACATTTTCCAAAGCTAAAGTATAAGCTTATTATTTAAATTTAATTTGACATTACAAAATTATTAATAATATGTACATATATTTTTCATTTAAACTTTTTAAAAATAATTTTTTTGGAGTATTTTACTTGGAGTATTTTATACAATACAAAAATCAGAGAATACAAAAAAAGTTAGTCGCCAGCTTGCAAAAATAATTTTGATTTAAATTGTGTAATTATTTGTATAATATCTAGGAACCAATTAAAAAAAGCAGATACAATGGAATCGCCTTAGATATGAATTATGTGCTTTTTTTCAGTTCTAATTCTTACAAATTTTCTATAATAATTACCTAAATTTTAAGCCATAAGAAATTGACAAATTACACAGTCGAATGTGAGAAGAATAATTGACTATATGATTGGTTATTTACGGCTTAAAACTTGAAACTTAGGCAATGGTTTATTGTAGAAAGTTTTTATTTTTATCCCATTATAGGAATATAGAAAAAAATAAAGAGTAAGCTAAAAGATTAAAGTTAATTTATATTGGTCTATTTATAGAAATGAATAGAGGAGAGGAAATTAATTTTAAGACTGTTTATAATATTCAGGCAGCTGTGATTTTATCGTAATATTATATATTCAAGCATAATTCTATGAATCTCAGCCTCGATCGTTTCTGGTTTTGATCGCTTATTATGCACGCGTTACATGCTTGTTAGATATACTCCTGAATATCATTTCAATGGCGAAATAACATCTTAAAGTTGAGACAGAATCTACCTTTCGAACGTATGTCTGTGATGCGCACGTAGATTGTACAAAGATATATGTAATGTCAATTAAATATGCCCGATGAATACAAAAATTGAGCTCTAAAAATTGTATTTATTCAAAATTTTCACATTAAAAAATGTAATTATATAGTCATTCAAAATTTTAGTTTTTCAAAAAATATTTATTCACAAAGAACCTATGAATATTTAACGTATTCATGTTCATTCAAATAAAATATTAGGTGTTGGAATTAATTCGTAGCGTTTTTTAATGAAAGAATGTTATTTATTTCACATGAGCATTAAAAAATACATTAATGAAAGTACTTCCCATCACTTGTAAAACGCTACGAATTAATTCCAACACCTAATATAAACTGAAAAAAAAAACTCCAAAAGCAATCGTAACTCCTTAACTATATAATCAGCATTTTGACTTTAAATAAAAAAAATGAGTTTTATTTATTTTGTTATTGTAATATTTAGATTTTTATGAAGGAAACTTAGAAATTTTGAAAAATATTTTAGAAATCAATAGTTTTTTATTTATAAATATCTATTTGATAGAGCGCCATATTCCAATGTAATTCCAGTTACATAACAGTAATGTTATAAACATTTTATAAGATATCTTGGGCGCGTCGTTCATTATGATCTGTGACATTAAATTCCGAGATATATTATTTATTCCTAATAAAAATGTCTTTGTTTAACCTGTAAGTTAAACAAGGATGCCCATCATATAGGTCGCGGACTAAGCGCACGATATTAATCATGATGTTTTTATAGATTTCTGTTTTCTCTTGCAGGCTTGCAAGCTATGTGCAGATAATATAAAGTAAAAGTGAATACAAAACGAAAATATTCGTAATCATATTCAAAAAATATTCATTCAAATGGAATGAAAAAATATTTATTCGTTTCTTGATGAATAAAAAAGAAGTATTCGAATATGTGTTTTTATTCATTTATTCGAATATTAGGTATATTCACCGGACACACTAGACATATGGGATCTACAATTTAACGCTGGTTCCCAACAGCAGTTTGAAAGGTTTTCTTGGTAATAGATAACCCTCTTGAGGCGTGTTCTCATCCGGATACTTCTCGAATATCATGTAATCCTTATTTAATGTTTGATAAATAACAAGGGTGGAGTGATATCTGAGTGGCACTCGGATGGGAATCTGAACATAATTTTGGTGATTTGCAAGACGTCGAAGAAGAGCTACGAGCGCATAAAAATTTCTTGGATCTGCTGGGAATCGAATTTGAGTCTGCTAGCATAGATCAGAGACCTGTTCGCATTGCTTGAAATCTCCAAAAATTTTTGAACTTAAAATGAGATAAATATATATTTGGACGTTGAAAAGAGAGAAAACGAAGATGCCGAGTGCAAAAAGTATAAGCAATGCGAACAGACCTCAGGTAGACCCGCATACTGTCCACCTTGGGAGTTTCCAATAAGAGGCACAGATGACACGGTGTGGCAAAGTGAATCTCAGGTGAATCGTTGTGTCCTTGTTGTTCGTATGTTACGCTTTATATTCTTTCCATGTATAATATAGATGTTAAAAAATTTACAAAAATTTAATTTAAAAGAAAGTTTTAAAAATCATAAAAGGGGAGGGGGGAGAGAGAGAAAATAAGTTTATAAAAATATTAAACACATTATATGTTTGTTTATATATTTTAAATGTAAGACAAATATCATAATTTTTATAACAAATTATTTAAAAGAAAATTTGGTAATAAAAGAATTTACATATAGTGTAAATAATTTTATAGAATTTTATGGCGAAAATGTGTAAAAATAAATAAATTGAAAGGACATTTAAATAAATCAGATAAATCGTATAACGTTAATATGACTTTACGTTATTATCTTATTTTAAAACAAATAGTGGGAGCATTCATTCCATTATATTCGTAGTTTATTGTTTTATTCTTATCCGATCAGAACTGAGCGTGTGATCGTAGAAGCTACAGGGAAATCACATCGCGGAATTATTTCAGCGAAAGGAAATTCATGCAACTCTGTATCTTTGTATCTCTTGTCAATTAAAAACATGATTTCATGGAAGCTTTTTTTAAGTTTGTTCTTGTTTTTTGCTATTTATTGTATTTTATCTTTTTGCTTCTTATCCCGTTTTTCGTTTTCTGTTGCTCGAGATAAACGTTAACTTCAGAAGAAACAGAAAACACATATCAAGAAATATAATTGTTAATAAAACGACAAAGAGGAAAAAAGCAAAAGATAAAAAGCAAGAAACAGGAAATAAAGAACACATTGTAGAACAACCATTAAGATCCGATTTTATATTCCCTAATGACTTATATGATTTTCCGTTTCCTGGCGGAAGTATTAATAATACGGAAATAGAGATTAAAACAATTCATTTTGCTTAGTACATTAGTGCAATAATACAATACGCGAGAAAAAGGAAGTATTCTTTTGTAACAGAGTTTCTCTTAAGATCATTATTTTTGAAATAATTATACATAAATGAATAAATAAATAAATAAATAAATACAAATATAAGAGAAAGCTTTATAAAACTTTGTCATGCGTTATTCAATTTAATAATGTATATTTTAAATGTATGTCTAGTTGTTAAAATATTTACTTTAATTACAAATAATTTCATTTATTTACTATAAATATGTATCGCTATTTCTAACTGTTAAAATATTTACTTTGGTCAATAATTACTCTAAAGTTAAAAATTTACAGCTAAAACGGTGAGAAATCTCTGAGACACGTTATGTATAGTGCTTATCATATCATGTTTATTCGAGCACAGCAGTGTAAACGTATTCATGATTTTGAGTAACGTATCAGCTTTAAAATAACATATCATATCCATCCAAAATATGATGCATTCCAAAGTATCAGTATGCATTCGAGATTTTAAGCTTTCTACGTGCGACTCCGCTGGCAAATATATATATATCGTGTCTCTGTTACTTAACATCCGCCCAACTTTCTATTCGCGCGCCAGCACACAAATGTGTGTGTGCTCGTTCATTATTTACATTTAGATGTTATTGCGAGTCTTATTACATGCCGCGATTCCCAGACCTTTTCGTATGCATTACATAGATAGTTTCTTGATGTAATATATCTTTTTAAATCCCACTGGATCTTGAAATAAAAATATCAAGAATCTTCTACACTTGTATTTGCAGACAATTACTTTCTTCTTATTAAAAAATGCGGAATCTTTTTTTTCTCAAAGATACTTAATTACTAGTAGCTATTATCTCTGAACAAAGACGTTTTTAAAAGCGCGATTTTCATTCCTTATTAGACAATGGTGTTTGGATTTTAAGATTCATTGAAATTTAGATTTTATGATGTAAACTTAAATGGCATGGCAAACAACACACTGGTCTATCATACCAGTGATCCCGGATTCGATCCTGGTAGGAAACAAAATATTTACACTCGTGTCTCCTCTCGAAAAAGGCCGGTAATCTCCCGAGAGTATCTTTGCCCACAGAAACACCTTTCGAAAAATCTACTATTTAGAATTGCATTAAAATTGTAGGTCCCATATGTTTGTGGCAATTGAATAATTAACGTGCGCACCACAAGCATATGAGAAAGGTGTAACACAAACCAGAGGCCTAATGTAAGAGGAAGAAGAAGTACAATTAAGTAATAAGAATATAATTTTGTTTAAAATATTTAACATTACAAATATTCCAAAAGATTTGTTAGTCTTCGATAATAAATTTCATTAGCAGCATAATAACAACATAATACTTAGCATTATATATAAGCTTAATTCACTATGATTTGACTTTGTTATATTGTTATGTTATGATCTTATGCAAGCACATGATGATAAAATACTACGAAATATTGTATTATTTCTGTAGTTATTTATAAATTTTTTAAGAAAATTATCTGAATGTATCAATGTTAATGTTATATAAGTGCGGCGAAAAAAGGAAATGTATTTTAATATGTATTATAACAATTACGGGCGTAATGTCATTTGATAATCCTTTGTTTGTTTTTTTTATAGATGAAGTCATAATAAATTATATTTTTATTTTCGTAGCATTTTATTGTAAACATAAAGATGTTTAATAAATGACAAATAAAATATGCTATTATTTAATATAATATTATTTTTTCGATAAAAATTTCTGAAATGAATTCTCTTGAATTCTCTATTTATTATAATTATATGAATCAACATTATAAAATTATTTATTCATGTAAATACCGAGCTATATTATTTATTTTTATATCACATTACTTTTTAATTACGTGATAATAGATGTTTGTAATAAATGTTTAGTAATAAATAGAGATTGTTATTTATATTTATATAAACTATATTAAAAAGACAACATTAAAAAGACAACGTTAAAAGACAATGTTCATGAGAAAATATACTCATGAAAAATTCGAAATTTTTTTTATTTTTATGACTTGAAAATGATAGTTTATATATCTTTAGTATTTTAATTTATATTATCATTTGTACATAATTGTTTTGGATTCAGAACTTAGTTCTTTTTTAGGAGAAAATGGAGAAGAACTTGGGTTTTACTAACGTACAACCTTCGGCCCCTCTGCCAACCGCTCCGCCGTCTTACGAGGAAGCCATAGCTAACACAGGAGGAGCACCTACGCATCCTCCAGTTATTCCCACACCGTATCCTGCAGGAAATGCATCAATACAAATGCCCATGCCATGTATGTGATATCTTGATACAAAGTGGATTTGAAACTTTTTTATAATATAAAATTAAATTGAAATGTGAAATTTTTAATTTCCAAGTCTTATATAGTAAAATTAAAAAATGTCTTTTATTTGTAAATTTGTGACTCAATTGCTAGCATATATTTTTTATCTATTTCTTTTATATAGAAATTGTTAATTCTTTTTTTTTAATTAATGATAAAGAAGATGTGTAGGATAGACAGTAAATCTTATATAATTTCAGACAATCAACCACCAAATCAAACGACAATGCCTATGCCATCAGTTTACCCGGGTTCAAGTCGATCACAACCACGTTTCAATGCTGAACCAAATTCCGTACCGCATACACAAGTACGGGTCATTCAACAACATGTAGTGCTCACCCTAGGGCCGAATGCAGTGAAAATGTCCTGTCCAACATGTCACGCCGATATCAAAACTACTACAATATCGGATCATCAGCCAAGTGCTCACATTTGCTGCGTCATACTTTGCTTACTTGGGTAAGTGATGAATTGCTTTGTACGTATTTATAATTTGCGCTTACTGCATGGAGATATATATCTCGATTATATTTAACGAAGTTTTTTGTTTCTCCGATTATGATATATATTTATATATTTTTCTTTGAATTTACTTTGAATTTTAATTGTTTAGTAATAGAAATCTAAAGGAGAATGTTAAAAAGCTAATTTTTGCCCACAAAGGTGTAAGTAAAAGGAATAGTGCTTTTTTATAAATTTTGACCTGAATATGATAATATTAATAAAAAAAGTTCGAAATCGATACGGAACACCTCGAAAATTGAGCATGAACATGATATATATATATATATATTTCAAAGAAATTTCAATAATTTCTTTTATTTATATTTTTTGGGCAATAATGGATCCTTTTTTGATATCCTCCAAACAAAGGCAGATTTTTGCTTAAAAAGATGTAAAAGAAATAGTTTTTTTATAGATTTTGATCTCTTGAATATGATAAAATTATTAAAAAGTTTGTGACATGTGAGGAACACCTTGAAAAGAACAAGAACATTGAAATTTCTTTAAATATATCATGTTTATGCTTAATTTTCAAGATTCCCTCTCGATCCCGAACTTTTTATTAACATTATTGTATTCAGGAGATTAAAATCTATAAAAAATTCTTTTTACTTACACCTTTGTGAAGAAAAATCGACTTCTTTTTAATATCTTTTATTTTTGAATATTCATTAGTTGTTGAATATTCATTAGTTATAAATTATTGTTCTCAGATTGATTATTGTAGTTTGAATTATTGTAATTTGTATATATATAATTTCTCACACACAAAATACAATTACATATTGTAGCGTGAAAAATGTGCTTTTGTAATACGTAATGTTATTGTATGTAAATCAAATGCTAAACAAATGATAACATTATATAAATTTTCTCATAAATAATATTTATTATAGATTTGATATTCTCTTTTTTTCAGATGCTGCCTTTGCTCATGCCTGCCATATTGTATGAATGCTTTCATGAGTGTTCATCACTTCTGTCCAAACTGTAAAAATTACATTGGTACGTGGAAAGGTTGATTTTATTCACGTTCATATATAGGTTTCAACCTCCCGCGTATCGAGATGTTCTGCAATTTTATGAAAAGCTACTCGATATCTTTCGCTTATCATAATGGAAAGAAAGGATTGTTAAAAACATCCATGTAAGTTACATATTACATGTTTGATTCTTCAGACTTGGAAAGATTACTGCGTTACAACATACAAATGATGATTTATCAAACACAAGTCCTGGTTAATCTAACGTATAGTGTGAATTATAACTATTAATGAGTATTGTGAATCTTCTATGACAAATGAATGACATGATATCACAAATATTATGGATTTTTATATAATAATAATATAGTAGATTGTAAGAAATAATACAAAGTGTGATTGTAAGGAAACAATTACAGGTACATTTTGCAAAGGCAGATTATATTCTTATTTATATAATTGGTATTTTCCTTTCTTTTTTTTATTGCAGAAATCTTGTGTATAAATTAAAAAAAGAAGTAATATTGATTAATTATTATATGCATATCTGTATATACATATATATATATATATATATATAGGGGAAAAAGTTTCTTCGTATTTAAAAAAATTTTTTTGCAAAAGTTTTCATTTGTTGCGAAATTTTCATTACAATTATATTATTTGCTAGAGCAAAGTTTCAGCTTCAAAAATCTGTTTTTTAAATTAATGATTTTTATCGGAGTTATGAGCAATTAAAGTCAGAATGCTCCTTTAACTCGTAAATAACTCAAGAACAAAAATCATAGAAACATTTTTCAAAAATGGTTTTGTAGAGAAAGCTTTAAGCTTTCACGATAGGTAGTCGAAAATTTTCGTAAATTTTTTTTTGGGGCACGTGAGAAACCCCCAAAGTGAAAAAGATAAAAATTTTTATCAAATTCACAGAAAAAAACTCAAAAAATATAATAACTTTTCGAAAGTAGAGATTTCAAGCTTTAAAATTCTTTTTATAAATTTAAATTTTGTTCATTTTTAACGAAGATATTGTATATACAATTATGAATTATTATATACAATTAAAAAATACAAAGAATCTTTTTCCCCGATCTAATATATAATTGTATATATAATTTTTATTTTTCTAAAATGTAAATTTATATATATAATTATTATATTCTTCAATATTTAGATATTAAATTGATACAATTTCACGATTAAATTTATTTAAATAAAGGGTTTGACTTTAATTTGAATATTATCGTTAACAGTCTTTAATATATTATACAGAAATATTATTGCAGCTCTTAGATTTTTAATATAAAATAAGAATATACAATATTTACGATTTTATTGTTGAAAAGTTGGACACGAGAATTTTTTTGGACACTTTCATTGCTTTACGTTAAACAGAAATATTCAAATCGATTTTCTTTATGTAAGAATACTTTTTAAGTAATCATTTTAAGTAGTAATAATTGTACATGTGCTTATACTAAATTCAATTACATTATTTTATATGATATATATGATTGCAAACGAAGTAGAGAATAGGATGAATGTAAACCATGAAAGATGCCTTGGCTCGTGTCCAGAGTAATACTATCGTGTATTTTTATTTTTGTATCATATTAAATATGATATCGCGAAGAATAATATTTACAAAGAGAATAATCTAATTTTTTCTCTAAAAAACTTGATATGCGAGAGCACAAACGTGTATATCTAACCGTTCCTCCGCGAATTTAGCTGAGTATATATTATATAAACGTATTATAAAAAAAGAGCATATATATTTTGCGTACAATGAAAAAAGATTACAAATATTTATTATAATAAGAGTATATACATTATTTTTTATTTTATTACAAATTATTTATGTTTATGCGTACAATTATCGAAAAAACTGATAAGCACTAGGGCAGCAGAAGAGAGATTTTTTTAAAGGAAGTTTCGTGTGTTACGACATTGTAATTCAGTGTGTTCCGCGTTCTCTTTATTTCAAGTTAAATTGAGAAATAATTACTTGGATAAGCTAATATATTTTGCGATGCCGGACAAAACTTTCTCTAGCTTATTGAAGTTTTAATAGTTGATGCTATCATGTTGTATTTCAAAAGAGCCATGAGTTTTTTAACTTTTCCAATACCTTTTATGATGCTTCGGAAATCCTAACAGTCTTCCATGTTTTATTGAAAAATCATCTGTTAACCTTTACTTATAATCTTAACTAATAGATTAATGTGTGATTTAAATTTCATATTGATTATTGATAATTCCTTCATGCTTCCTTGAGAACTTTTTTATTCTCCCTTCTACTTCTTATTAACAATATATGTTTGTGTTTGTGTTTGTGTGTGTTTGTATGCATTCGTGCGTACGTGTGCGTGTGCGTGTGTGTGTGTGTACAGGGTGTACAAAAAGTTTGACTTTGGGTGGCGTCGTCAAGGTCAAATGTATGTGATCAATGAATAGATCTTTTTAAACCTTATATCACTTTTGTCTGAAACATTTTTCTCAAAAATGCTTACTTTTCAAGATATTTGAAGGGTCCGGGACTTTTCGTACATCCTGTATATACACACATGCATATACATATATAACTTCAGATTGCTCATAAAATCGACGTTATTACGAGTACAATTTTTTCGATGTATTTTTTGTTCTTTCTTATCTTCCTATTTTTTCTTCATTTGCTTTATATTCATCGACTATATTTATATTTAAGGATAGTCATTGGTTCTACGAAACTACAAGTTATATTTTTTAATAGTTGTTTTAATGGCTTAATATTCAAATTGCAAGGATAATAGTATGTTCTTGATAATTCCTGTCTGAGAATATTATGAATATATATCTATGATTTTATTGTTTAATTTGACTTTAATGATATATTTATATTAAGACTGCAGATATATTTATGTAGATGAATTTATAATGTCAAAATATCAATGTATATACATATATATGTTTGTTGATTATAAGTTTTATATTCGAAATCCATAATAAGTCTGGATATGTAAAAAAGATTGATCTGTACATTGTTCTTATTTTACACATGACATAATTCTGCCTATATATCGGCTTAGATAGAACAAACAACATTCCACAACGAGCTAGTTGACGAAGAATTCAAAAGATGCATGGCAGCAGTATTTCTTAATCATTTAAATTTCTGATTTTATATATTTAATCTTTTATTTTTCTAAAGTTTTATAGCTATAGAAAATGAAATATGTTTTTCAAGAAATAATATTAAATTAGTATTACAGTTTAATAGTATATATTTTAGAAATAAGAAGTTTAGTAATATATAATACATTAAGCTTTGAGAGAAACAATGAAAGTTTTTTAAATAAAGACTTGCTATTTTTTTAGGAGATTATTTTCGATAAGTAGCATTTTATAAATTACAGATAAACAACTTTGTTAATCGAGGAACACTGCTTTGTAGAAATTCATAAACTAAGAAATGAGTACAGACCTATACTTTTACATCCATTTCTTCGTTATCTTTATATTAATAACGATTAATAAGTTTAAATTAAATTAAATGAATATTAGCAATTAACTAATAACAATAGCTGTTATACGTAATCACAGATGAATTAATTAAGTTTACGTTTGAGTGAGTACATCATGTTTAATCGATTTATTTCTTGCAGTTTAAAATTTATTCATCGAATAATGTCTATTTTCACTTTAAACAGTTTCAAAGAAACAGTCCTATAATTTTAGGTAAAATATGTATCAATAATAACGTTGAGAAATGATTTTATACAGTTATCATAACATTATGCATTCTCACACATTATGTATTTATGTGTTCTTATATCTTTAGGATGTGTGTATTCTATTTTTACTAATTATTTTTTTAGTAATAAGTGATGTAGTAGCTTACGTGTTTTATTATTTGTTGCGATGACGATGCATTTGTTAAGAATATGTCTTCTATGGTGCCAGAATAAGTAGCACAGTATATAATACAGTGAAAGTAAATAATTAACCATTATTCTGATGTTCTTGTTGATAAATCTCGTTTATGTATAGCGTGTCTTATATGAAGAAGCTTTTATTTTGAAGATATGTAGCACTGGAATATAGTTGAGAACTTACAAGAAATGTTTGGCAACGCGAAAAATAAAAGAGCCTTACAAAGAAACACAAAATAAATAAAATGGCGAAACAATTTTTCTTTCTTTTTCTTTGTTGAGTAATTAATATCTTCTCCAACCCTTTTGTTGTAAATCTTCATCTGAATAATCAAGATTATCATTTTTTCTTTCTCTTTCTAAATTGTATTCTTTCTAGATTTATTCTTTAGAAAGATAGAGAGAGAGGGAAGGGGGAGGGAGAGAATACCCTTTCATTTTAAGTCTGATCTTGTTTGGACTGAAACATTTCAAGGAATTCTATTGTTCCGAATGGATCTGTTTTTTAATATAATTATGATTCATAATATAATTATGATCTCTCTCTCTTTAATTAATCCTTGTTTCTGTAACTTCTATTTATTTATTGATGAACTCTAGTATACAATGATAATATTTTTGTAAAGTTGCAAATTTTTTAAATCTTTCTGTTGCTAAACATTTCTTGCTAATGCAATTCTAATATAAATCTGGAAGTCGAATGCATTCTTACAAGTCCATACATTTTAATTATTTAATTACATAATTAAATACTGTAAGTAGAAAATTAAATAATTAGAAACAGGAGCACAATTCGATTTCCAAAGATTTATATTACATTTTTATTAGGTAATAATTTTAAATCATGATTTTAACTTTGTCAAGGATATGTGTCCTTCATTAATTAGTGCAGCGTAATATATTTCTGCATTTATTATCGCCTGAAATTTTTCATTGTTTTGATAATTCCTTTATTTACCTCATAAACAAGTATATCATTTTAAATTCAGGCACTAAGATATTAAACTAGTCTACGTAGAAATGTATATTTTGTCTTATCTATTTTCCGTTTGTCTCACAGGTTAGTTACACACAAATATTGTATCATATAACTTTTGTATATGAAATAATAAAATATATATTCAGTTAAGCGTTCGTTTGTATTTGTCTGATTAAAATAGGTGTTTATGTTTAATTAAGAGAAGATTAATTAACTTTTGATTTTTTAATTTTTATTTTTGCTTTTAATGCGTACATCAGTATATCGAACAAATTCGAGTATATATATATATATATATATATTTGTGTTTTTGTAATGAAAAAAGTTTTGTTTATAATTTATCGAAAAACTACGCTACATATATGAATCGAATGCTCGTCGGGAAGATATTAATTGGAGCATGAAACTTGTCCTATATATAATTAGATTTAAGTGTGCGGATAAGATACCACCGTTACATATCGTGTAACCAACGTTACCAAAAGTTTTACAAATGATACCTATCGCGAAATCTTTTGCCGTAACATTGCGAACATCAATAGACGTTATTATCAAAGAACGAGTCGCGCACTATTTGCGCGTATAATAATAAATACAAATACAATTTTTGTTTCGGGAATATAATCGTGTTGTAATCGTCGCTTATTGGCAAGCTAGCGAATTGTCTGTTTCGGAATTAAATCACGCTTATATCATTAGGCCAATTCCTAGAACCGAATAGACTCTAGCATTGTAACTATATTCCATGTATACGTCTTAAAATCGAAGATCGTAATTTATCTAAATATATGATTTAAATGTCTGAGTACGTACGAATCGTAATGTATATAATGAACATTCGCGAATTGCGTTTCGCGTGTGGAGATTGGTTTCTTCGGTTCCATGGCTATGACCTATCACAACTTAGCTAGATTCGGCAAGACAGTTCGCCGCTTCCTTTTTCATGTTGATAATACATCGCGCGTAGCCTAACGAATATGTCTACAACACAATAGACTTTAGTAATTCTTGACTGGATGGGAGATATTGCTGTTGAGCAACGGAAGAATATTCCGTATCAATCGGTTTTGTATCGTCGTAGAGTGCCGGTGCTTCGCATAGGATAGTGAAGGTTCCGGCTATTGAAGCTATCGAGAACATCCACAGAAAGAGACGGTCGAGAACCATCGCGACAAAACCCCAATCTTGATCCTCCTGTGATGATATAACGAAAAACATAGTAATTAATACACGGAATAATATATCTAAATTTAATACTAGAATCGCGGAATAATATGTCTAAATTAACGAACCGCTGTTCAAGATAAATTTGGATCTTTATGAGGAAGGGTTGTTACATATAAAAGTAAAATTACTTGCAATTAATTATTTATTAATTATGAAAAGTCACAAAAATCTAAAGTGCAAATCATGCATCTCATGTGCAAATTAATTGGAAAAGAAAAATTATCAAAAATAACAATCGCGATTTCTAGTATTAATATTAATTTACATAATGTAAATGGTTCAAATAATAAATTAATTAAAAATATATTGAGAAGAGCTACGAACCATGAGAATAAAATTAAATGTAAATAGTAAGCAGAATAGAAATGTTAATAGGCGCTAAACAAAATACAATGAATTTAAACAAACGATGTTTCGACTCCGATTAGTCTCAATGTTAAATATCTAATATCGTTCAATAAAATATTTATATAAATATATTTAAAATATCAATGGCACAATTTCTAACATTATCATTGTGTGTATAATAGAACGGAGATTATTCGCTTCTAACGTGTCGCAATTACAATAGTTTGATAAAATTATATATGATCAATGTAGATAAAAATACTCAGCCTTAGATATAATCTTAAAGTTAATTCCACAATTCAGAAATAAAAATGAAATTAATCGGAATTTAAAATCTTACAGTTTGTTCCAGTATTTAAAATTCGAAACAAGATCAGTCAGAATATACAGAAATGCATAGAAGGAGCAAATTGCGATGGAGCTTCTTTATTATCCAACTAACTATTATCTAACTATTTCACTATTTTTATCGATATTGATTATATGTAATTTTATCGAACTATTGTAATTGCGACACATTAGAAGCGAATAATCTCCGTTCTATTATACGCACGATGACAATGTTAGAAATTGTGCCTCTTGGATATGACAGCAAGATGTTATTTAATACCAATATGATAACCACAGAATGCGATTATGCTGTCAATGCTTTTTTTACATCAAGCTGAAGTCTATATCTCCTCTTATTAATTTTTAGTTAATTACGGCATTAAGCCGTAAATATTTTAAATATGTTTATATAAATATTTTATTGAACGTTACATGTTTAATATTGAGAATGACTCGATTGGAGTTGAAACGTCATTTATTTAATTCATTGTATTTTGTTTAGCACTTATTAATATTTATATTCTGCTTACTATTTACATTTAATTTTGTTCTCATAGTTCGTAACCTTTCCAATATATTTTTAATTAATTTGATATTAATTGTTAAATAATTAATTTAACTATTAGAATAAAATTAAATGTAAATAGTAAGCACAATATATTAATATTAATAGGCTAAACAAAACGAATTAAATAAACGATATTTCGATTCCAATCAGGTCATTCTTAATGTTAAACATGTAATATCGTTCAATAAAATATTTATATAAACATATTTACTTTCTTATTATATAAACATATAAAATATCAACGGTTTAATACAAATTAAATGTATTAAATGTGGCTAAAAATTAATAAAAAGAAATACAGACTTCTATAATTATTTAAAATAATTGTAAATTAATTATTCAAAAATAATTTATTGTTAATAGAATATATGTGTATATGTATTAGGTGTTGGAATTAATTCGTAGCGTTTTACAAGTGATGGGAAGTACTTTCATTAATGTATTTTTTAATGCTCATGTGAAATAAATAACATTCTTTCATTAAAAACGCTACGAATTAATTCCAACACCTAATATTATATTTATTGAAGAGAGTAGAGATTTTGAACGAATTTTTTCCTTATTATATCATAAAATTCCTTCAGTCATATATATATATATATATATATATATATATAGTCGGTTTTATTCGTAACAATATTTTATATTACTTTTTGAATGTGCTTACTGCATTGAATTCGTCTTGACGTTGTATATGATGTTGGATGAACATGACGTTGTGCAAAGCTTTTTCCAGCTCGAAGGGATATTTCTTTCTTGGCGTTACATCGCTCAATGACTCGTCAAGACCGGACATAACTGTTGGAAGCCCATTGTATCCTAAACTGCCGACTAGGAATCGATTATGAGCAGTTGTCCTATGTAAACCGTTGCAACCTGAAATGGCGATAACTATACATTTATAAACATTTCCTTACAATTTCTAATGTGGCAAAGTATGTATGTGTCAATAACATGCTATTGCATATTATTGATATTTTTTTTATAATATTGCAGGGATATTAATGTTAATTTTGGTACACTTAAAAAGACATATGAATAATAATTAAAGATCTACTACTCTAATTTAAAAAGATCATACCGTCGATTCGTTGATGACGGGCAGAATCCGGCGAAGATATTATTGACGATTGTACCGCAGCTGCGACAGCAGCATTAAACTTGCTCTTCTTTTTCGATTTTTCTCTTCCGTGCATCTTGTGTACGGCAAGATCATTGAGAAGATCGTCAGGTACTCTCATCAGAAGTAGTTTCGGTAATCTTCTGATAAAGACTTTTCTCACCCAAGGTGCCATTTTATGGGTGCTCGGTTTGCGATAGTGCACATTTAGAATAATGATTGTTATCACCACCGAAAATCCGACTAGAATCATCGTGAAGAGTAGATACTTGCCAAGCAATGGTAGTGCCAGCGATGTAGATGGTATAATCTCGGATATCAGTAAGAAGAACATAGTCTGCGAAAGCAAGATATTGATGCAGAGTGCGATCTTCTCTCCAGAATCAGCCGGCAGATAAAAAGCCAGAACCGACAAGTAAGAGATGCTGACGCACGGCACAATAAGATTCACCGTGTAGAACAGTGTTTTTCGACGTAGAGTTATATTGAAGAAAATGTCGGGATATGGCTCGAGACAACACGGATAGTATTTTTTATGACGTTCTGCCGGAACGCCCAATATGTCCCACTCCACACTTGGATAATATTCTCGCAGGTCGATACCTACTTCGACCTTGTCGCCCATATTTTGATTAATGTGCTTTAAATCGATCTGAAGAAAATATTTTTAAATAAGTGACGCATTAAAGATTGATTTTTTAATCAATACACTTTGTCGTTTTCTGTGCACAATATAATGACGTTTGCATAATTCTATTTATTTGTGCATGTTATAAGTGTATGTAATTACAAAAGTTTTGTGCAGTTTGAAACTTTCATAATTTCCATTCTATATATAGTAAAATTAATCTCTAATGATTTGATTAATAATTTTATAATTGTGTAAGTAAGACAATAGACTTACTTGGAAACCATCATACGTCCACGAGCCAAATTTCATGAAACATGTTTGCTGATCGAAGGGAAAATATCTAACGTCTATTTCGCAGGAAGATTTGAAAATTGCCGGAGGAGTCCAAAGCACCTTACCAGTGTGATGCAAAATGGCCTTAGTCATTGTTGTCACACCATATTCTCCATCGGCACTGTAAACAAGACAATAAGTTATTTTGAATTAATGCATATATAAATTTTTAACGCGTAAAATATAATCGTAATAAATCACGATTTCGGAAGAAGAATCAATAAAAAGGAATGCGATTTGCAATACATCTTGCATAGCGTGCTTTTATTTTCTAAACCGTGATAATCGTAAAAGAGACGAAGAGATACCAGAGCGCGCAGTATCACGTACTTGTTATAAAGTACAATGTCTGGCAGCCATATATGTTCGCTGGGCACGTAGAGTTCAGTGACACCTCCGTATTCCGAGGGTTCCCAGATGAATTTATGATCCTGCCATTCCTGAAATTATTAATCCGACTTTGTGTTAATCTTTTGACTCGCAATTGCGATAGCAATCAAAAGTTGCCGAAATATTTTTATTTCGCTTAACTTACGTGCTCTAACCAGACGTTTGTCGTTAAGATTTGATCTTTTAAATTCTGCAAACGCGACAAACAGGTTTTATTAAAAAAATGTACAGACACAACTCTATGCCAGTTGTTGCAATAAATTTATTGATAGAAATTTTTATTGATAGAATTATATTGTATAAAATATATATATATTACGTACAAGATCTATCAGCTGCGAGAGACGGAGTCCTAGTTTCACAACAACAGTATCAGTATTATTGGACACAGGTCGAATCAGCCGATTATAGTTCGACAGCAGATCATCGTAAAGTCTCTTAGCGTCTGGATTACTGTAGCAGATCCCCACCGAAAGGATCAGGATAATTAAAGAGAATATCATTTTGCCTTCAAACGATTATATCAGATTCAAAAGCATCCTGCATAAAAATATTAATAAATCCATAAGTGATTATCCGATTTATTTCGTATAGATTTATGAAACATTCGAGAACGTTATTATTTTAAAAATTATCAGAAATTTATTATTACCTTAAAAATTATCCGCATACATAAATATATTCATTATAATAGTACAATTTTTTTTCTTTTTCTATTATTTTTTTTGTGCTTTGCTGCATATTTATAGAATTATAAATTGACTTGTAAAATGATTTATTATTTAAAAAGTAAGAAAAACATTAAATAAAAATTTCAATTTAGATTCTACATTTATAATTTTTTTTCATTTAACTGTCATATTTTTCGCAATATTTTCTCTGCTAAAGAAATTAAATTAAATTAAATTAGTAGTTACAACGCTATGTCGATAGCTTAACTGAGCTTTGCGAGTTGTTAGTTGTAGAATTATGAACCTGTTGCATTAAGCACAGCTGTCTGTCCGTATTAATTTTTACGAGAAGTACTTTAGTGCATCAAATCTTTATCAAAATATTAATATATAAAGTAAAAATTTTTCTATTGGTGACGAGTTAAAACGTAATAATTTCGCGTCGCAGAGTGTTCGAGTAGCATCATTCTTTTCCTATTATAATAATTGATAACATACCTTAAGAAACTTATAAATCGCATTAATATTTATTATATTGCACAAAACGTTATTATATAAATACATTTCCAAACGTGTAAATTTGAAAGATGCAATATTTTTACAAAATCATATTCGCCCACTTCTGTAAATATTTTAATACTATTTCTCGCAACATGTAAATTTAAATGATCCTTTTCAATTGTTGTCGCGCTTACACTAGAATTATTCATAAGAAAATATATATTCTGAAACGAAAATTATTTCAAAAATTGCTTACTGCGTCTATATTTTCACAGCGCTTATCGATTTTGCTCACCGAGCAATTATACGTGAATATCGAAGCCGGGCATGTATACGTGTATCGAACGTAATCTAAACGGTCGTGGTGGTATACTTGCGCTTCGGCCTTCTCGGGACTCCTCGTTACCCGTTCTTTAAATACGATGCTTTTATCCCGTGCCCTTCTTGTGTATCATAATCTGCGGTAAATCTGGGATACGTTCAATCTCCGGCGCGTACTTATCAGTCGGCGATACCGCGGACGGACTTCGGTCCTGCTCTCATTACTCGCGCGGATTGTTCCGCTCGCGAAACGCCGGAAGAACGTCCAACAGAAATGACATTGTGTACAGCCGCTGGACCACTGGGATGCTGGTACGTGCATCTGAAATTCGCAGGATCAATACACCATTGCGCATGTACCAGCATGGTCTACTCTGCCTCTGCGCGCTGCGAGAGCACCCTTGTCGCGCAAACTCGTCGATTTCTACTGCGTCGCCTCGCAGTGGAAAAAGTGGGAACGCATCGGCCGGGCCTCGGCACTTTCCTGGGCACTGTACTACGCCCTTTCCCGGCGAATCTCGCAGCTCTCTCGTATTTACATTAAGTTCCGTTTTATGTCTGTTATTCAACAAGAGAACACTCTAATCGCTCATTTAATTCATTCACAAGAAAACGTATGCTTTACGAGAAAAAGAGAAAACTATCATATTTTATCATTTCATTTATTCGATTTTTATGAAAAAAGGAGGTAATTATTTCCGTATTAATTTTACATGGTAATTTAATTACCCTGATACTTTTATGTCAGTTTCATTTTCTTTATATATATATACGTATAACAATAAGCTCGATGATAAATCTGCTTTATTGCAAATTCATTTTGGAATGTCACTGGCAGTTTGTTTCTTTTTTTACATGCTTGTATGTATGTATATCGCATACATTTACAATTTATTTCGCCATCTTCTCTATTCGTGCACGTTAACATTATTTTAAATTGTTCGTGATGTTTAAGTACGACTATACTTCTACTTTCTCGTTATATAATTTTCTAAAATTTACTTCGCTCGTAAAGCAGGTACTCGTAAATTTCTCAAGCAAATGGGAAGAAGGGTAAAATAATGATCTCCCCGTCACGCACAATTTGCGTAACATTTTATTACACATCTTGTATCTCATCAATCATTATGATAATCTCTTAATAACTGATGGATTAGTACTGACGACGGGTGAATAAATAAGGATGTCACTGACTTGTGTTCCGTAACGAACTTCACGTAATGAAATCATTGTGTCGAGTGCTCCCGCGCAGCCATGACATTTAGTATTCTTCTTTACGGCGAGGAACGAGAGACATTGTACATTACAGCACTTTATTCTTATGCGTAGGCCATTCTCTTACGCTTATACTTCTCGCATCCGCTTGGCGCTGTTCTGCCTTCCCGAGCTTCATGATAAACGTGACTGTTTTTCCGCATTTCCCTTGCTCTCCTCTGCTCTCTCTCTCCTCTGCGAGGAGCCACCAGTGAGGAAACTGCAACCGCCGCTCTCAAGAGTACAACATCTTAAAGTAGTATACGGTCGCGTGTTTTGTGTACGTGTATCTCAGACTTGCACGGACGGATATACGGATGTGGATCACATTGAATGATCTCGCAGAATGCAGCGTGTGTATACGTGTAAGGCGAGGAATTCGCATTCCGCATCCCTTATTCGGCGCGGAGTGTCATTCTCGTTTTTCACGATTGTTCTTGTTCAACATGTCACGTTGCACTCGCGACACGTCTTCTGATCACGTGCAGCAACTTTTCTGATTTAAATATTTATTCGACCATTTCGCCCGACCAAACGACTGTTGTACGTTATTCCGAGAGCGTATTGCTTGGGAGTCCAAAATTGCGCCACTTACTCCGTTCACTCCTTAATTGCGGTAAAGTTAGTCGAACGTGTTTGAAGTTTACGACATGACATCGATCAGTTTTGTTCTTCCGCGGGAGATAGTTACCCGATGTTCGGTAACTACTCCTGGTAAAGCGAACCCACAAGGACCCATAGGACCTCCGCCCTTTTCTCCTTGTACGACGATACGAATTATTAATCAGATTACCCGTTGCGTATAGAATCTGGTGTCAGGCAGAGCCTATCTTCCTTAATTACGGCAAAAGTTGTATCGTGTTTGAAATTTCCGACATCCAAGCGCGAAGATAAGATAGAGACTATGAGAAAACGCGAGAGGGACAGAGTAAGAGAGGGCGAGGTAGAGGACTGTGTTCAAACGAGAGAGGGAAAGCGTAAGAGAGGGAGAGTTAGAGAGCTGGAGATATGATAGCGATATGGGAAAACGGAGAGACAGTCTGCGCACAATCTGGACATCATCGCAGGCTGGTAGAGACGGTTACGTTGAGGTTGGTCTTCGGGACGTGGCGGTAATTAATGTGGCCTCACGCATCGGACGATCTTCCGTCTCTCGCTGTGCGCTCCGGTTCGCTTTTGCCTGTTTCAACCACCCTCGTGCGCTGCCCGGAGAAAACTTTCAGGGCTGCGAGATAAGCCGAAACCCCATTATAGTTCGTTGTTAGATTCCCTCGTTGTGGTCCCGAATAGTAGTAGTAAGTAATAGTAGTAGTAATAGTAGTAATAATAGTAGTAGTAGTAGTAGTAGTAGCGAGATCTCCGCTCTATCTCCGTTCCAACGACTGTTCGTATCCGCCGTTTGCTGGCCTTGCTCTTCAGAGGTCCACCTTTAACCCCAAGATAATGGGACTCGTGCGATGTTGGAGTTTAAATGAGTGTTTGCGCGCTTCTCTGTAAATTATGGCAACCCCTTTCGGGACACCCGTTGCTATAATGTACGTATACGAGCGTTTAGAAGGTGCGACGTCGTCGCGTATCACGTATGGTTGATTATTGTGCAGCATGCATTAAAATAGCGTCTTCGTGCCCTTCTTCTATGCGGTGTGTAATGTGTGTCATGCGCCGATATTTTTATTCATTTCTTTATGCGATTAGTTCTCTTTCTGTTTGATGTTGAATTTACGACCAACGGTATAATTAATCGTCCCTTGTACTAATATCTAGTTATTAACGAGAATAAGCATGTGGTTAATTTTTTTCGATCATACGTACATTGTAAAAAATATGTGAAATTGCATACATATATGTGTACACAATTTATGAAATATATAAAATTGTGATTTAAATAATTAGTACTTTTAGAAATAGTTTTATCTTTAAGTTTACAAATTTTGTTAACTTATTAATTAATATTATTTGTAAGTTATAGGTATGTTATTTTGGAATCCACTATTAAGAGTGTAGACTTACACGTACATGAAGTAAAATCACGGCTTATACATAAAATTATTCTTTATAGCAATTTGAAAATTTACAATTCAAGTTATATTTATTATAATATTTTTTACAGTATTATTAATATTTTCCCTGACGCGAGATTTTCTTTTAATCGATCCATTGGTTCCCTCATTAGAGAATTTGCGATTTTTAACAGATTCGATTTTAGTCAAAGTGTTATGCGAATACAATCGAGAAAGAAATGTATCTTCATCCAAAGTATTTCCGAGAAACGCATATGAAACTGTCGTAAAAAATGAGATGCACGAGAAGAAAAATACAAACGCCTGTACATTTTTATTGAGAGTAGTCGCACAGTTTTGCAGTAGTACTGTCGACTATTTAGCTACCGCTATCGCCGTCAAAAACAGGCCAACGGCAATAGCTACTTCCCAAGATGTTCGTGTGGCATCGAGTTACACCTTCTCAACTTTATTGTGCATACTTCGTTCACGACGGCGACACACCGTGCAGATATCACGAGTATTACATCGTACTATCCAGAATTGAAACTGCAGAACCCGCCTTGTGCCGTTCAACATTGAATGAGGGCAACTACCGGCGGTTGAAGTAGTTACTTCTGCTTAATGTCGGCACCTTTACGAAGTTAACATCCCGCTTTCAGAATTGCGATATAACTGATAGAGTTATTCTTTGAACAAGAACATCTGGCTCTTTCACAAAGAGTTCCAGAGTTGTCGACCTAGAAAGAAAAAGTTCTGGCTATTAAATGCAAAGAATTGCGATTTGAAGGAATAAAACATCAGCTTTACGTTTTCAAAAATTGTTACAGATTTTTCTATATATACTTCAATCAGGTTTGATAAATTATAATACTTTTCGAAAAATTTTTTAGGATGTTATTGAAAAATGTGAGATTTCGCTAAAGAAAAAGTTATTAGAATTATTACGGCACGCGTTATATAATTTATCTATTAGTAATAAGGCTTATAAAATTTAAAAAACAATAAAGAAAAAGGACTACGAGCTAAAAATTATTTTATAAAATTGAAGGATATAATTGTTTCTTTTACTTATGTTCAAACTTCTGTATTAACGATATTTAATTTTATAAAATAATTTTTAGCTCGTAGCCCTTTTTCTTTATTGTTTTTTATATAATTTAATTTAACCCGGATGCTCGCGTTCCGAGTTATATTTTCTCGCATTTCTTCGCTTTTTAATTTTTATTTATTTTTTCATGCTGTTGGCAGTTTTGTATTTTTTCTTTGACGTATATTTTTTTTAAATCCATTATAAGACCGCGTACGTGCTGCTCCGCTCTTACCACATTATGTATCTAAGAAGCGAAAAAATGCAAACTCACTTTTTTCAAAAGAAGCTTCGAGAGATTCAGAATGATGGATGATTCATAATTAGATTTACTTTCAAAATTTATTAGAAAACAGATATAGAAATGAACTTAATTAGATTAAAACTTGTAACTCTCTTATATATATTAATTTTTCTTTAATAAAATTTATTTTATAAATTAATTTACTTATTATTTAGCAGAGAGAGAGAGATGATTGATGACAATTGTTTGTTTAAAGACTCTTAAATTGATAGTATTGGTATCAATATGTGATTATTAACAGCAAATCATTATGTAGATACATTATTTTAATTATACTGAGGCAAAGTTTTTATTTCACTTGAATAATAATCTTTATCCAGCTTTTAGCTGTTAAAACAACTATTGAATATAAGGTTGAAAATGTTTTATCGTTTGCAGATTTGGAGAAAATGATATTAAAAACGCAGAAAAATAATAATTTTGAAGGTTTTTGTGATGGCGAACAAAAAATTGATTCCTCTTGTAAAGAAATTGTTGAGAAAAAAATGGATTCCATTTGCCCCTCAGTTATCAAGTAATTATTTTTAAAAAGTGAAAAAAATCTAGTAAAAATATTAAATTAAAAAAATAATATTTATGTCTGTTTTATAATAAAAAATAAAGTTACATAAATTATTATTATTCTTTATTTCTTAGGTTTACATATTCTGAAAGAGAAAAAAAGAAACTAAATAATTTCAATAGATTAAAAAAAGAACTGTCGTTTCTCGCTACACGATCAAATATTATTTTTTCAATTTATTAAAATTACATGAATTTTATTCTTCAAAAGATGTAAAAATTTTACATAAAGTAGTAATGCAACAAATTAATTTACGAGTAAGTACATTAAGCAAAATTCATCAATAGATTTTACTTTTTAAATGAATATGACGCGCCTCGACGTGGAATGTTAAATTAGTCCATTGAAACTAAACTGAGAAACAATAAACGAAATATTCGACGTATTTACTGAAACGTTAAATATTTCGTGGAACAACAAATTGACCAGTACAAGGCCTTAACGTTTG
This sequence comes from Acromyrmex echinatior, assembly GCF_000204515.1. The sequence continues at coordinate 420,417 of NW_011626992.1, read as the reverse complement.
TTTTGCGGCGCATAGCGCGTTGTGTTTACAAGGTTGACGCGTAACCATTTCGGTGGCTAAGCTAACGCGTTGTGTCGCCAGTCACTTCACGTTATTCCTCGAACACGGAATCATAACGAATCATCAGATATCAAACGCAATTAAGTATTCCAATATTCCAATATGTATCAAACGCAATTATTCCATACGAACGATTAACAGTTACCTGCAATTATCGCGTGATCAATTAAGTTACGATTAGTGATTCATAAACGATCTGATTCGCGCAATTAACAATCATGAGTTGATCGTATTGATAATTATAGGTCTGTTTTCTATAACTGAATTACAGTGTACATTTGTGGAATTTAAAAATGAAATAAAAACTAGAATAAAATTCTAATGCAATATAGCAGAAATAAAAAACAAAACTTCATGTAATTTTCGAAACGGTTTTACAGACGACTTTATAAAAGAATTGTGAAGTAACATACATAAGAGATGGGAATAGATTATTGTACTTTTTAGATAATCAGTAATAATTAGGTAATCGTTATTATAGATGCTAATTTAACTCGCGTCTTGTTGCATGGCATCGTTGTGAAGTTGACGGTCGCTCTCGAATTTTTTGGTGCCATAAGTGGATTAGCTGCATTTAGCAAAGAAAGCTTTGCAACTGTTGTAAAATTCTTGAATATGATTTATACATAGTTTAGATCCAGCGAGGAACTAAGACCAATCATATCAAAGAATTTTACAACAATTGCAAAGCTGCTTTTTCTGCTGAACGCAGCCAATTGCGTTTAGCGGAGAGAATTAATCAGTTAGCGCTTAGTGATTTTTTAATATCATGGGTTCGTGCCTTTAGTTCTTCGCTAAATCTAAGTGTAAGAATCAATCGTATTAAAGAATCACTAAGCGTTAACTGATTAGTTTTCTCTACTGAATACAGTCATTGTGAATGCGGGACGGATCATCTATTGTTGCGTTGCGTTAAACTTTTAATACAAACTTTATGACCAGGTTATAATACGCTGTGCGGGTTCTCGGATTATGATGAATTTTGGAATATAGCTAGATTAGTTTTAGATATGACTCTTGATAAAATGGTTTTATGCACAGGCACTGGTTGGTCATAAAAGTCAGGCATTAAAGTCTGAAGATCGCATGATTTGATTGTTCGTCGTATATAAATGGTCGCATTTTGCCTTACACAAGTTTTTATTTAGCGTACTAGTTTTGACATCAACTATACCTGTGTGTTTATGCCTAGACTTTTATTATTTTGTTTTCATTTTTCGTATTTCATTTAGACCAATTCTCAAGTTTTTACTATGTATAACATCAACAAGGATCGCATCATTCACGTTCTATAGTCAACTTATTGCAGTCTCTTTTCATGTTTTAATCGTCATTTTGATGACGATACTTTTCATTTTGCAACTAAGAGTTTTCTAGAATAAATAATTTTTTCGAATAATTATCTTATTATTTTACTTTGAATATTTGCAGTACTTTTATACACAGCAGATGCAACACTTCTGTGCAACAGCGACGCCAGAAGTGCACAGTTGCGTATAATAGAAGATCCGTCACTGAAAAAGTTCTACTAGCTTGCAAAGCGTGCGAGACTCTCTCTACGATCAACCAGGGGCCTATGCATTAAAACCGCTTTATCTAGAGATAATCTAGCTATATTTCAAAATTTATTATAATCCGAGGACCCGCCCAGAATGTAGTCTGGTTATTAGTTTATTGACAGTCTTACTACACACGTGGTCTTCGTGTCCTAGATTAATTTTCATTATTTTTACAAGTAAAAATTATTAAGCGAAAAATTATTATACATAATTATTTTTATGTATATTTTGATATCTTTAGAAAATATTTGTAAAGGTGTATATTTATAACAAATTGTATATAAATTGTTATAACTAAATATAGTTTACAAAATGAGAAAAATGCACTTTTTCATTCACAAAAATGTAAAACTCTGAAACAAAAGTGTTAAAAGAAAAAAAATATATTTCAATATTATAAAGTTGACATGACTTTGTAGTACAATCTACAAAGAAAAAATAGTTCAAGTCTGTCGGCTGTTCAAAAAATTTAGTAACCTGAAGGAACTGTTTTTTTAATATATAATACATGAATGGTTATAAATTGAAGATATATCAGATTTACATAAAAAAAAAATGCATTTTATTATTGCTATTGTGTTAAAAAGACTATAAATGATGTATTTTGTATACTTTGCCATGAATTTTCCATAATCGACACAGTAACAGTCTGTATTTTGTCTGTCATGTGCTCTTGTCCTTAGTATTTGACAATCATGACGTAAATTCGCTCATATACATTCTTCTTAAACGCGCACCTCGCGAGATGTATTTCTATTCGATCAAAATCTGTCGCATGAATATGAATCATTTAGGTGCCAACTTTACCTGCGTGTCGCGCGATATCACGATGAAGTTGGCAGCGCGTTATTCTAGAATTTTTCATTGCCATAAATGAAGCGTCACGGATACGAGACGGGTCGTCTAATTTTCACGGCGCATTTAATCAGTAAGTGCAATCCTCTCCTATTCAATCTTGTTTTAATATTCGATTATCGCTTAAACGCTCGTACGTCGATGCCTTTCAAACTTCTTAAAACGAACTTTTTGCGAGATATTTCGAGCGAAACCTGTCGCGCGAGTGATCGTCCAAGTGACGTTCGTATTTTCGAATATTGCGTTCCGCAAATATTTAACTCATATTCAGTCGTGTGATAACGCAATGCTAACTGCCGTGAAATAGCGAGCGAATGCTATTTGTCACGCAAAGTATAAAAAGTTCACAAAAGTGTAGATAGGAGCAACAGGTGTAGCATCGCGACGCGGCGATAGTTGCTCCCGGATGCGTGAAGTTGACCGCGCAATTTACGCTAGTTCTCTTGGCAATTTCAGATTCATCCGTCGCGGGACGTCAAGAGTATCGGACGAATCGCAGTCTCGTGAGATTGTATACGAGATTGTTTTGCTCGCATTGATTTTTTTTTCCGTTAAAACGTAATAAAATTCGCATCGCGTACATGTGATTGACGTCGGCAGTGCCATAAAAGAGTCGCGTGATCGTAATTAACCGTGTCCTCGCGAGTGTCGAGTGAACGCCATGAAAGAGCAACCACGGAGGGACAAGAGAAGGGGAGGAAGAGGGAACGCGGAAAGGCGTCGGGCGTTAGCGGAGCCATGGGGTGAGTAATTTGTTACCTATTCATTATTTATAACTTGGATTTAATCGGTTTTCCGCGCGAAAACATCACGATCGCATTACATATTCTACGCATCGGTTAACAAATATGTAATATTATACATGAAAAATATTATACATATTTTATATTTATAAGAGATTTCAAATATTTAATAAAATATTTATGAAATTCAACGTGTATATACTATTTTACAATATTTACAAGGTTATAATTATTTAAGTACACAAGAATTAAAGATTTCCATTGTAATATCTTTTTTAAAATTTTATATTTTGATTATTAAATATTTAACTTTTTCATTAAACATATTTAATTAAAATGCAAAAAAATATACTTTTAAATAATTCATTATTGTATACAAAAGAGATGAATTATAATTCACCTTTATTTGAAACAAAATGACTAAAAGAGTATCGAAAATAAAATTTAAATGCATGCAATAATTTTGTCGATTATTTTGAATATTAATTTAATTTAAACATATTTATATTTTACAGATCAATATTATATGCAACTCTATTATTCTGCATCGTATCGGTAAGTTTTATATTCCATACATAAAAATTAAAATTGATATATATACATACACACACACACACACACACACACACACACACACACACACACACACACACACACACACACACACATATATACACACACCCACACATATATATAGTAGTAAAATATTGTCAAATTTAATATTTGAATGTATTATTTCTTTTGGGTTTTATGTATTTAAAAGAATAATATTTTCGATTAAATACATAAAAATGTTATAAGTAAGTAATAAGTAATAATGTAGATATGATATCATACATAAATTTATGTCTTTTGAAATATGGGTGGGCTGCAAATTAGTAATTTAATTCTTGGAATAATTACAATTATCCATCGATTTATTATATGTGCGGACAAGGATACATACGTATACAGGAAGCTACAAAGTAGCATCTATTATAATTAATATATTGTGATCCAATTTAATCATTTATTGCACATTTACATGCAACAGACGTTTATTAAACGATAGAATAAATTATTTATTTTAGATAAATATAAATTGCTTGAAATTTATAAAAAATTTTAATCTTGAGATACATAAATTGAAAAAAAAATTAGAAATATTTTACAACTACAATACATAAATTAAAATAAATGATAAAAATGCTAACTATTTTTTAAACAAGAAAATTGTTTGAATAATTTATGTCATCACACATATACGGTTCTATAATATATTATATTGAAAATTGCTAGACTTAAGAAATATAAAAATATTAAAATGTTTAAATATTATTAAGATTAAGTTTTTTACATGTTAATTTATGAGAGTATATTAATTTAAGAGAATATGTTAAAATCAATAACTGATTAATAATGTACACAAGAATTTGAAGACTCCTTATAATTTAATATAATAGATTAACAATGTATTTTAACAAAGCAATTAGGAGTCAGTGCCGCAATTTGATTTGCGCTATGTTAATTATATCGGAATTATTATTCTAATATAACGAAAGTTATATTCTATTCTACTAATCCATGTCAAATTCTAATAAAAACTAATAATCTATGTCATATTCTAATAAAATTTAGACGTTTGGTTTTGCTTTGAACTATCTTCAGCAATAAGTTCCGCTTGTTATCGCAATGGTGTCGTGTAACAATACTATGTAGCATTTTGTTGTTGGAAATCGTGAATTGCGTTAACAAGCGGAACTGCTGAAGATGGTTCAAAGCAGAGTCGAAACGTTCAGGTTTTATTAGAATATGACATGGATATGACAGTAGAATAGGATATTTCTCGTTATATCTCGTTAGAATAATAGTGCAATATAATTAACATATAGCGCAAATCAAATTGCAGCGCTGACTCCTAATTGCCCTGTTAAATACATTGTTAATTTATTATAAAGAATATGTTAATAATATTGTTTAGTAAATTTAATATTAATTTGATATAATGTACATTGTATTTGGAATAATGTACATTGATGTTAAAAAATATACGAAGATTAAAATTTTCCATATAAAATAGAATAGAATAGAAAAGAGAAAATTTCGTTCTATAATAGGTATACGTTTTATGTATATTGAAAAGAAATATTTAGTGTTGACATACTCACTATTTTTTTAAGATTGACATTGACTAACGAAAGATATCTTCCATCGTCATAATTTTACTTCAATTTCAGTCGTCTTCTCTATATATTACGATACCATTAATCTTAGTTGCTTCCTGTCAATTTCGAGAATTTTCTTTCCACGAATCGTCTCGTGTAAGAGAAATGATTTCACGATAAACAGTCGGCATTTGCTTCTTTCTCGGGATCAAGGGACTGGTCGGCCTGCCTGTTTCTCTTCACGCGTTCCCAGAGGTGTCGTCCCGGTCTGTCTGTCACCGACATCATTCGCCCTAGTTCTGATCTTTCAGCGACGTTAAAGCACGACGTTCACTCTCGAGAGACCATAGCTCGGGGTAACACCATTATAGACGAAAGAGGCCCATAGGCACCCGTCGGGGGTGATGTCTAGTTAAGAAAATGCGGTATAACGGTATACGCGAGTGACGTCTTCTTAAATGCCTCCGGATGAAACAGTTATTGGAGTTTAGGATCCCATGGGATGATAGGCGGGTGGCATGTTTATACTAGTTGAAGACTTGATAATTAGCTGTAGCTACCGCATGTTTTCGAATTCAGTATATATTTCCTTGCAGCTGCCTTTTGCATGAGAAAGTTTTATGTCGTCTCTGAGAATATCAAGAAAATATCTTATCTGTATTTTTAAGTATATAAGATATTATGTGATAAGAGAGCTCGTTATATGAGAGCTCATTATTTAAATATTTTTATTATCTTTAATACAATCTCTAATTATAAATTTTTGCAATCTCTAATACCATACACAGTAAAAAATATTTTGTATTTATGTTAAAACAAATCCTTGTTAAAATTTTTGTATTGAATTTTTAACATATTTGAGTATTAATTTAACATTTCTCAATGTCAAAATAACACAATTTATAGGTAAATAAACAAATAATATAAAAATCATAGTTTTAAAATATAAATTCTAAAAATAAATGAATAAAATGTGTGTGTTAATTTAATATGTTATAAATGTTAATTTTACTGAAGAAATATGTTCTGTACAGCTAATTGCATATTTTATATGTAAAAAGGTACAGATATTTCGTGTTGTTTTTTTGTTTGTAACAGTAAAAATATATCTGTTAAATCTATATATTGCATATGTTAAATATCACAAACGCATCGCTTAAATTAAAAATGAAAAATAGAATCTAATTTCAATTAAATTTAACATTATAAATGGGCAATTTTATATAAAATTTGCTATAAATTGTCAAAGTATTACGCTTTTTGGATTAATTTTTTACATAATATTTGTGTTATTTTCTAATATTCATCTCATATTAAATGAATATAAAAATTTGGGTAGATCATTTGACATGTGAAATGTGTTAAATTTAACACAAAATTTTTTACTGTGTATGAATAAATTACAAATTGTGACATTTTCTTTTCTTGCTATTGATAATCTATTATTATCTCTTTAAATTTTATCGAGAATTTAACGTAATAAAACAAAATAACAAATAAGACAAGTTGCAAAAATAATTCAATCTTTAAGAAAGGCGAATCTTCATTTCACAATCGTATTCTTGAACCAATTTTTCCTTTCTGTCAAAGTCAAGTACGAAATATTGAAGCGATATATCTTCTTTATATAAGATTTCGTAAGATAAACGGGAGCTGCAGAAATTTGAGTATACGTAAGTGAAAACAAACGAGAATTGATTCAATGGCAAGGAAAATAGTAACAAAATGCAAGGTCGGTCAATGCGATATACACACGCACACGGGATATTTGAGCATTTTATATTGGAGAATTTTTTGAGTTGGGTGTCATATCAAAGATAATTACATTTTTCGTCGTAGCTTTTAATTGTACGGGATATCTTGTTATCTTTTATTTTTGTCATTAGCTTGATGGAATAGAATTATTAAGATACGGAAGGTGAAGAGCTGTTATCTCTTCTTGCGCGCGAAACTTCCGCAGTAACGTTACGACATTGAATTGTCCGATGTGGTCGGTGATTTATGTATTTTCGGAGCCCGATGAGGAGACAGCCTTATCCAGTAGCGCTGGATGAGGAAATTTGATAATGCTTCTGGCATATCTCTGTAGCACCATACTGAAACCGATAGTCATTATAGCAAACATATATTCCACAGTATCGATACGCGTTTATCTAAATATCACACATATTATGCATTTTGAATTACTATACATTTAACTAATCGGTCTAACTAATCGGTCTATAAAACTACATAACTTTTCGCATGATTACAGATTTTATTTATTTGTACAAAATTACAAGCAAAAAATTTTTCTGCTCTAGTTAGAATTATTGGTGTTTTTGTATCTGATAGAAAATTAGATATGCGTAGAATTTCTAATACAATATTTTAACAATTTATGCAAAAGAATTTAGGTCTTAATCTCTATAATCAAATATGAATCTCTGCTTAATACGAATCACAGTCACAGTCACCTAAACGTTATAGAGAAAGAGAGAGATAGAGAGAGAAAGAGAGAGAGAGAGAGAGAGAGAGAGAGAGATATTTTCTTGATAAATTTGACAAATTGTTCGGAATATATAAATATAATATAAATTCTATCTCTGTCATCTATATTGATTAGATACAAAACATTCCAATATTCCAGTGCTTGCTAATCATTTATTCATTTAGCTAATTTTCCGTTATAACTGCAAAATCATTTTTTTCAGTGAGTATAAACTTTTGATTGAATCTTTGAAAAGAACAGTTTTATGTTAATGCAATATATGTAAGTATACGATTCGTTAATGCAATATGAATAAAAAATCCAAGAATTTTAATTCATTTTCCCATTTTTATACATAATTTTAAAATACATTTGAAAGTAATGCTTAAATAAGATAGATTTTTTTATATCTACATGTTTTAATATAATAGGCAATATAAAAAATTGACTTAGATGCGAGTAATACCAATCGAATGTATGCCCTTTTTGCTGTGTTGCTTCGATGTGTGTTGGATGACTTTTATATTTTTTGATTAGAATAATTGAGTATGTGAACGAATCTATCGGGAATATCGATACTCTGAACTGGCCTATCTATCTTTCAAATAGAGAATACCTTAGGGAAATACGTCCAGTATTCGGAACGTGTTGGGCTATTCGCAGATCGTTTCCACTTTCGCGTTCACGCGTGCAGTGTTACTTTAGGTATATATAAATGTCAATAATTTTGTTAAAACCGTTTGAAAACAGTTGCGTTGTGATGTAAATAAACAAAAACAAAGGACAAAAAATAATTTCCCCAGAAAGTCGGGAAGTCCCAGGTTCGATTCCTGTATGGCTGAGGTAATATTTTTCACAATAAGTTCTTTACAGATTTTTCTAATTTAATTTAATTTAATTTGTGGGAGGCGAAATATTAGTCATTATTTCAGATTGATTGTGTTGAAAGTCTGAAAGTTATCGGCGCGTAGTCTTATCTGAAATTTATTTAATAAATACATATAATGTAATACACTACTCAACAAAATTAACAGATTACCTGTTTCACCCTACAAAAATAGGCAAATTTCAAGATAGAATAACTTTGTAAAAAAAATCATCATATCGAAATGTTTAAAAAAGCATTTTACAGCTTGAAATCTTTATTGTTCAGATCGATACTTTAAAGAATGGTTTTACTGAATGATTTTATAGAGTTACATAAATAAAGATGCATTAAGTCCCAAAATTTTTTTGCGAAATTTTATGACGCGAATTAAAAATTGTGCACAAATGCGGTTTAATGGCTTTTGAAAGAGTAATTCTTCAGCTTTAATTTGCTTTTTTATTGATTTCTGTACGACTTTTTTTCATCGAGTTATTCAATATCGAAGCAAAACGATCATTTTTTTCAACGTTGAATAATTCGGAGAAAAAAAATTGCACAGAGATCAATAAAAAGGCAAATTAAAGGAAAAGATCCATTCTTTCAAATGACGTAAACCGCATTTGTGTACAATTTTTATTCTTCCCGTGGAACTTCGCAAATTTCGTAAAAAATTTTGAGATCTGATGAGTTTTTATTTATATTTGTGTAAGTCACAAAATATTAGTAAGATTGATTTTAACTATCGATCTGAAAATTAGAGATTTCAAGCTGTAAAATGTTTTTTAAAACATCTCGATGCGATAATTTTTTACAAAGTTATTTTATCTTGAAATTTGCTTGTTTTTGTAGAGTGAAACAGGTAATCTTTTAATTTTGTTGAGTACTTAGTGTATTTGAAACATCTAACTTTGTCTAATTGACTTTGTCTAATCTAATCTGTCTCATATTATAGTTTGATTTATTCATATAAACAGTGTTATTTCTAAAATCTTAGTAAAAGAGAAAAAATAAATTCATTATTTGATTCGCCGATGGTTTGTTGTAATTGTCATGCTTGTCAAATTTAAAATGAGTAGTATTTGTTATGCCATTGTAAAATTGTTCTCGTGCGATAATGAGTAATTAATGGAGTGAATAATGGGTAAAAAATATTTTACAAATATGCAATAAATTTCCAGTATGATTTTCGGTTTTATAGAGTAAATTCGCGATCGGGGCAAAGTGCATTTTCGCGTACTTCGAAACTACTATTTTGTATGCAATACACCATGTCACACGGTGCAATGCGTCGGTATATGAAAGTAACGTGTCCATTGAGTCTTAATAAAAGAGGATTTTTTCAAACGTGATCGAAAAACGAAAGAAATTAATGACCAGTCTGCTTGCCGCGATTAGAACTACCACTTAAATCCAACTACCCAAATAGAACACAAAATTATGATAAGATCAATATGAAGTCATCAAATAGAAGTCATTTTAGAAAAAAATCAATGATATTACTCCATACAATTTTGAAAATGATTTTATGATGAATTCTAATATGTAATAATGATTTTTAAGTGATTTTTTTAAATTAATTGATAAGCTCTTGATATAATTTTAAATTAATTGATAAG
>NW_011626992.1:260655-410084 GCF_000204515.1 Acromyrmex echinatior | reverse complement strand
TTAAATTAATTGATAAGCTCTTGATATAATTATACTTGATTAAATTAATTGATAAGCTTTTGATATAATTATATCTTTTTAAAGCAATTTTTTTAAATTAAAAAATTACTTAATGAATTCTTGACATAACTATAGCTTTTTGAAGTAATCTTTTAACTAAAAAAATCACTTTAAAAATTATTATCATGTCGAGTTTCACAAAATCAGTGTCAAAAGTGCATGAAATAACATTATTATGATTTTTCCTAAAATGACTTCTACTTGATATCATTTTGATCTTATTATGAGTTTTTCTATTCTACCAGAATAGTTTTCGCTTCCTTACGAAACGAGTGATTTTCTGGTGTAATGTATTCAGACAACTTAGTATTGGATCACAAGCACGATTTCTGTACAGGCTATCATCATATCATTGGCACATAAATTATTACTATGATAATACTCGCTGATCTATGCTGTATAATGTTTCATGTATACGTGTCTCTCACGTAGCGCGCGAAAACCCATTGGCTCTGCCAACTGTTTCGAAATCTATCGAATTTTCGCGAGTAAGCTACGATCGGATTGCGTGGCGGGGAAAAGTGGGACGTGTTATCCGTGTGTCGTGCAAAGGCATCGTATACAATCACCCGGGTTCTCGAGGAATTCTATTGCTGGTGCCGCTAAACAAGAACTTCACGCATACCGTTTACTTTGGGGAATCCGTGTAGATACCAGCTACCGGAAATACCTCACACATACCCTATCAGACCGGCGTATTGCAGGACGTTACATATCTGACAATGAGGTCGTCTTGCACAGTTTGCTGTAACCAACGTTTTCATTAATTCGAAACATCCTATCTTGGTCCAAAGTCTGGTCACAACAAGAAGTCCGATATTTTTCTTTAAAATCGTTCGAGAAAAGATATGTTTTATCTCGCTCTAGAGTAGTGCGAGAGAGAAAAAGATATGTGCTAGCTTTCTCTGATTAATACGATTTGACAAAAAATGTCGAAAAAATGTCAGTTATAGATTGCTATCTCGGAATTAGATTAATTAGAGAGGCTAATATTCATAAAATTGATTCTTATTTCGGTAATGTCTTAAGATACTAACGATTCTGTGGCAGATAGTCATTCATAGTCAATTTTTATATTTAAGATTGTTGTAAGTATAGTCCCTGGTAACAAGTTGACGTCAAAATGACGTAGCTTGCTATCAGGGATTTTAAGATTCCATGAACCAATCAGAAAGTCGCATTAGCATCTTAAGATATTACTTACCACGACCTTAAAATAAGAACGAACTATGAATACTGGTCTACAATCAGTTCGTCTTCCGCGAATTTTATATCGAGATCCAATTTAATTAAATCGCAGTGCAATTTTAATGTACTGATGATATACGATTTTCATTACGACAGTTTTTATAAATTAGACTTCTGCAAAGATGTTCACATATCTTTCTCGTTAACAAGATATATGAACACGTATTTACATATTTAGTTAGATAGAAGGACTGATAACATGAAGAGAATATCGAACGGAACTATTTCGAACTATTTGAGATATCGGAAAACGTTTCCAGATCTCCTTTACGGATATCCTTTTTATATCCACTTTTTTTATTCTAATCATTGACAGATCTTTCTATTTACTTGTAAATCATTAACGTGTTTTATTTTTGGTAATTATGAGAACTTTCTCACGTTCTCATTAAACATAATTTTAAACGACGATTAACTATATTAATAGCCTTCCAAGTTGCTTATGAAAGAAAGTGATACATTAAAAGAAAGAAGGAATAGAGGATATTTTCATTGCGTATTCGACTCTCGACGCGATTAAAAACGTGATGGCTCGTTTATTCCATTTTTACATCTAATCTGATATTCATATTGCATAAATAAACTTCGAAATGAAGCAGCCGCATTTAGCGTTCGAAATACGGTCAAGAAATAACGCGAACACATACGTCCATATTGAATGCATGGTGATTCTAATATAGAATAACATTATATCAGTGAAAATACAAAATATGCCTAATAAATTTGCAATCGAATATTGTATTATTAAATGATATTTTATCAAATAATTCTAATGAATGTCCGGTGCAAATAATCTTGGATGAGTGGTGCCATCATACTCGGAGATACGAACGCGATACGTATATATAAATGTACAGTCAGCAACTAAAAGATTGCAACACTTTCTTTTTGATGATTTACAGTCTGCTCACTGAGCGATTGGTTCTTATTTATGAATTTATAAGTAAGAACCAATCGCTCGGTGAGGCTTTATTTCAAAACCCATTTGAAAAAGTGTTGCAACTTTTTAATTGTTGATTGTATATACATGACGAAAAAGAAAGACAGAGCTCGATGTTGGAGATATCCGGAAATATCGGATAAGGCGTTTTCTATCTCATAATTTCAACGAACAGACGGAGAGCGAGACTAAGATAGATTGACAAAGAAAGAGAGAAAGAGAGAAAGAGAGAGAGATACACTCGAGCGGTAGCGGCAAAAGGGGTGAGATTGGAGAACGCTTTTATTATTTTTTTTTACGTTATATTCCCCGCGCCTCGTCTCCATTTCTGCACTCCCTTCAGCACCCTCTGACGAGTCGACCTCGCACCACCAGTGTCAGTATCGACTAGGATACCTCGTGGAGAGAACAACGATGGGGAGGCCAGGGGGAGAAACGCGGGGTTGCTGAACACAGACTAGAGCAGGAGAAAAGGAGGCGAGTGAGATAGAGATAGGGATGCTGAGAAATAGAGGGATAGGAATACGGTGTGGCTCGCCGGTTCTCGGCAGACCTCGTGTTCAGTGCCGTACCCAAATCAGCCTTTTCTGAGAAACGTATATTACGACTAACTTTTTGCCGCATAATCGTCTCATTAATCATTTGCCTGAAGTCACTTGCTAGTTACTTTGACGAGTTATTGTTAACAATGGTGCTACGATAAGAAGCATATTTGAAAATTTCGCATTTTCAATTTAAAGAGGGATGGACGGATTAATATATAATGTATGGTACGTTCGTGTCTCGGCAACGAACGGCTTTATTCTATAATTCTGTATGTTGAAGTAAAACTTAACGACTGGCATCGCGATGCGTATTTCGAAGATTCCTATGTTCAAAGGATTCAAGCCTCGCTATTTTACGTTCCGCTTTGGAACGCGAGTGCGACAGAAAGTTGGTAATCAAGTAATAGAACTTGGCCTTTGCGTTAGAACGTACGAGGGAAATTGCACCCCCATTGAATTGTTGCAGCTATTTTATCATATAGTGCTCGGTAATATTTATGATTTACATCAAAAGACGAAATAATGTAATTAGTGAATATTCCTAAAATATCTCGCAAATTTTTTTTGTTTATTTAGTCAATATAAATAATGTTTTCGAAATTAACGTATGTTGAACAAATGATATGCTGATTCTAATAAAGATATTAATCAAAACTGCATTACAGATGGCTTTATACAAATAGAAAAAAATTAATTATTAATACATATATTTTTACAAAATTATTGTACAAAAAATCTCTTTTTACAACAAATATTGCAAATATTCACAGAATCTTTTTAAACGGAATATAATAATGAAAAATTATTTATTTTTATAATGAAGTAGCTATATCTTATCTATAAATCATTTTTAATAAAATTAAGGTCACACTAAGATGATGTAAAATCGTAGAACTGCTTGTGGTACGACGATGTCAAGTTTGTTAATCAAACAAGTTTCTTTGTCATTCTAAGCAAGTTAATCAGAAGGCGATGATATCGTGCGAGCGAGTATCGCGAGAACACGCGATCTAGCGTCGGCAACGATCTTGTGTTTATTGGAGCTACATGGGGGTTGAAGAGAATGGGGTATAAACGCGTGTACGTTCCTGTCGGCGCGTCGCCGCCTCGAGGTTTCCACATGGTCTCGCGTTATATCGAGGGCAAATCGTGCGGACTCGGTGCATCTCGAGCGTTCTCGTAGCCGGTCCTGTCGGTGCTGCCACATGGCCGCGCGTCGTGTTTTGCGGGCTTGGCGAGCTTTCAGGGGCGGCACCTGAGTGGTAGAGTGCTCGTTGGCTCACCCTCGGCAGTAGGGTGTTAGGACAAGTGGGAAAGAGGGGTGGCGGCTCGGCTAAGTTCGGCCAGCTTCGCAAGTCATCGCCGACGTCTCGCGTCGGGGCTTCCACATGGGTTGGTATTGGCTCCCGGGGCGCAGGGTAGCTTGTGTGGCGGGGCTCTAACCGTGGAGAGAGACTCTAACCGTGGAGCAGAGAACGAGGCGACGTAGGGTAGGAGAGACGGCGGGAAGGAGAAAGAGAGATTGATAGAACTTGGGGGTGGAAGCGAGATGGTACTCGACGGGCGGATAGGAGAGCGAGGAAGAGAGAGAAAGTCTGCAGGCAAGAGGGTGAGAGAAAGGAGGAGAGAGTAAGAGAGAAAGAGGCACGGTTCTCGCCACAACACCCCCCGAAACGGGCAGAGCGTCAGTGCTAAGGTGGGTTGCTCGGTCGGAACATTGCCAGAGAGAGAGACACGTCCTGGGAGTGCCTGCCTGCTGCACCGACACGACTTCCTGGTGCAGGACTCGCAGCGGTGCAAGGATCGAGTGAACGCGCGCATCAAAAGAGAGAAAGAGAGAGAGAGAGAGAGAGAGAGAGAGAGTGACTGACTGAGTGACATACGCACGTACGCACGTACGTACTCACGCACGTATACAAGCACATCTATGACACGGCGCTCTCGTAATTGTGCGTGAGCACGCATGCACGTAGGCGCGTGAAACATACGGTACTAAGGAGGGAGACCGAGAAGAGCGAGTAGTCGAGGGAGAGTTGTGAGCAACTTGGATCCGCCGGGAGAGTAAAATAGGCGGTAGCGGAGCGCGAGTGGAAATAGTGGAGCGCTGTATGTCGGGCCAGCCGACAATCGCGGGTGGCGCGGTATAAGCTGAAACGCGGTGACGGTGGTTCATGTGTCGTGTCGCGAGGGAAAGCTCGCAACAACGGTTGGAATGATGAAAGAAGAAGTCAAGCGGTATCCGATGTTAATCGGAATGCTACGTACCGCCGGATTAGTGGCATTTCGTCTGGTTGGGTAAATGGATACGCTCCCGATCGGGAGAAAGAACGAGGATAGAGGAGATAGATAGAGGAGAGTAGAAACAGAGGGAGGGTGAGAAAATCAGAGGTGAAAGGGGTGAGAGAGGTGAAAGGTGTGTCAGAGGAGACGAAAGTCAGTAGGAGGTCAGCGTGGCTTCAGGGTGGCGGTGGCCGGTGGTGATGGTAGTGGTGGTGGTAGTGGTGTAGTGGTGGGTGCTCTCTAGGTGAATGATCGTCGTCGGCCTCGTGGAAGAGGCGGTTGCCGCTTATGCGGGCTGCCGCGCGTGCCGCATCGTCGCTCGCAAATAACTGGAGCCCGCTGTTAAGGGCGGCGAGAGCGAGAAGAATTATCAAGAGATCGGAGCAGAAGTGGTGGCGGAAGAGAGTAATTGTCACTGCACACGATATCGGTACCGCGCGCACGGCGTGGATAGTGCCGGTGGTAGTTGTCGAATTGCACTGTCGGGTGGAACTTCCGATCATCGGCGCAGCACCGGGAGACCGTAAGAATCCGCAGTCGTCGACCTGGCGGCTGGCAGGGGCCGCTGGATTCCGTGGGGTATGGCAAGCTGGCCCGTGTCACGGAATTCCCGTCCTCCGAGCATGACGAAGGTACGATCCAGGAGGTCGCGCGCGAGTTCGATTATCGCGAGCACGATTACGACGACAACTGTGGTGCCGATGATCGCTGCCAGGACGACTGCGACGACTGTCAACACGAGGATCGCATCGCTGCCGAGGAATCCAATGACGACGATGATGATGACTACGACACTGACGATGAAAATAACGTCTGCGACGAGCAAAATGCCGCTAATGATAACAGCCAAGTCGATAATCCTCGCCACGCTGATGATGATGTTGAAGATGGCAGTTGTGCTCGCTCCGATTGTCGCTGCTCCCGGAAGTTCCTCGTTCCTCGGGCCGTCGAAGACCTGGTAGCGGAGGCAACGGTCGCGCGTCTCCTCAATCGTTAGAAGCAGTGCTGTTGTGCCGTCCGGATCTCTTCCTCTCGAGGCTATCTATATCCGTCGGTGGTGCGTCTGGTGGGTGCTGGTGTGGTGGTGCGCCGTCTACCGATTCCTCGTGTTACGGGTTACTACTGCCGGCCGACCGGTCGTTCGCCTACGCGTACCCGCAGTGCGGTCGACTGCCGGGTAACTACCGAAGGCCATTACCCGACTGACGGGGCGCGCGTCGACGACCAGTTGTCGTTACGTTACGTTACGTTACGTTACGTCGCGGACGACAACGTGCGCGACGGCGACCGCTATCGCGTCGACGACAGTGACGGAGACGAGGACGAAGACGAGGACGAGGACGACGACGACGACGACGACAACGGCAACGACGACGACGACGACGACGACAACGACGACGACGACGAGGACGACGACGACGGCGACGACGAAGACGACGACGACGACGACGACTACGACGACAGCAACAACGACGACGACGTCGGGGATATGTGCGGGTGCGCTACGTCCACGCGGCGAGGACTGGGGACTGCTGCGGGTAAATCGGCACGGCGCGCCAAGTCCTCGTGTTCGGTACATAGGACGCCCGGGATACGGTAGCTCGTCCTTCAGCGTTGCTCCTCATCGACGCCCGCGGGCAATGTGCCCACCCGCCGGCATAGCAACGTGAGTATCCTTCTCGCTATCCCCATCGCCCACTCCCTTCGTACTGTCGCGTGACTTGGAAATGGCCGTTCTTTGCGATTGCCTTTTTCAAACGCGAAGGAACACTCGCGTGATTCTATGTCTGGCTCGACGCCTCCGTAATCACTTAACCTGTTAACTTTCAACCTCGATATATTTTTGTGGTATTTATTACTGACCGGTTTATTACTCCGCGCTAATTATGTTCGGAATATTATTAATCGAAATGAACTTTGATAGTTGAATTTCATGCACCGAAATCACGCTATTCAAATATGAATTTTTTTTATTCTGAAAAATGAATTTTTTGTATGCCGAAATTATGAAGAAATGGAGTTGTTCAAAATATTAATTGCTATTTCGACAATCCACTTTACACCTCTGTTATAAATGCTTTATTGTTATGAAACGATCATTCTGTCAGTAATGACAGAAAATATTTAAAAATCGATTTAATTGTAATCAGAATTATTGCTTTTTCAGTCACTCGCGATGAAACTTTGAAAACCATTTTTAAAAAACGGATTATGTAATTGCTTTATTTAAAACATTTTTTAAATGTGTACGGATTTATTCAAACTATAAATGTACAGATTCAAATATATGCAAATATGTATCAGATATCTGATTCTATTATGACAATGAGAAAATATCTATTATGACAATGAGAAACGTATGTGTGTGCAACAATAGTTATTTCTGAGCGTACAAAAAGAAGATGACGTATTTATTTTTATGCTAAGATACATTGTTAATAATTTTTTATTATAAGCCTATAACAATAGGAATTAAGTTATATATTTGATTAATAAACTTGATAAATTCACAGTAGTAAACTTTTTAGGTCTTATTGTACGTTATATACAGATTTCTTCTGAACATTTTTTAGAAAATAGAATTTAAGAAGGATTCGTTTCTCAGGTGTTTTATTATCGTCAATAATATATTGTCTAATAAATATTTCGCGCTGAAATTAAACTTGTTAAGCTCAATTTTTGAAACATGATGCTTGAGAAATCTTGGATTTTTATGTTTTATGGAATAAAGTTTCAGATAGACGATTCTTTTGATAGAAAAATGTTTCGTAATAAAAAAAGTCTATTTTTGAAAGTTTTTTGATATAATATCTTTTATTGAAAAATCCAAATATTTTTATATTATTCGTTACAAAGCGTATCGTAGGATTATTATATTTTTTACTATCGATCGACATAGGATTGACATAAATTTTACTAGTTTGATCGATACTTTCAACCTGTTGTTTTCTCGCACATATTTTCACTTTGTTAAGATTCAAATATCATACATATCGTGGAAAAGCTTCGCTTCTCTTCGTCAGGGGGTTATAATCTGATTATCAATTTAATACGCCTCCGATTTCAATTAAAATGTTAGACGAGGTCTCGTGTGTTTTACTTACAAGTGACTTCGAGCAACTCGCGTGAGAAAAAATGAACGATCGATCGATCGAGCTCAACCCCTCTAGTTAAATACACGCCGAGGCTATTTTTCCGCGACGCCCGTGTCCTTACTCGAGACGAAGGATAAATTGCCTCTTCCCCGAACTTTTCTTGAGGAAAAGCCACCCGAAAGCTCCTACGGAGTCGTGCGAAAACGTCGGAGTGCTTTCAAGGGGCGGAGACCTCTTCTACTTCCACTGCGCCCGCTCGATCCTTACTCGTTCGCGGTGATTTAAGATTTTTCCAAAACAGATCAATCGTCCGCAGCTGCTCCCTTAAAACAAATCCTATTCCTCGTTCTTACATTAATATCTTATCCATATACGAGATGCCACGGAACAAAGGAATTTCAATACAGAAACAGATTTTTCTTCGACGACATGGATTGGGCTGAATAGATCGGAATTGATTTTTTTTCAGCAGACATTTTCTATCTTTAATGTAATTGTTTCATATATTTTGTTTATTATTATCATGATTACATTTTTGAGACTGAATGAGAATTAGCATCCAAAAATGTAATTATGATAATAACAAATAAAAATATTAGCGCATAATCTCGTATGAGATGATAATGATACTATCGAATATTTAATCAAGTTGATTAAAATCCATCGCTGTGCGCGCTTTGTATGAAATATTACTATATTTTAAATTTGTTTAATATATAAAATAATTCCAAGCTGAATGTCAGTGTTATTTTAATACAGGTATATTAGTTCTTTATAATATCTACAAATATTTTTACAATTTCCAATTTTGTTATTAAAAAAGATTCTCGATATTTTTCAAATCAAAGATTTTTTAAATAAATATATTTTTCGCTTTTTAATTTTCGCAGACACAATTATTCTTTATTATTTGGTAATAAAAACTATAAATTTCGAAGTTTGTTAAAATATCCAAAATACTTAATATATTTTTACGATTGAGATTTATTTGAGCTTGAATGAAATTGGCTTTTAATCGAGGTGGACAAAAGATTTTAAAAGCACAAAAAGTTTGAACGTTTTGTTATTTTCGAAAATGTAATGTTATGTGGTAAATAAACGTAATGCTTATTCATCTATACATACTGACAATATATTTTTGCCTGCGTAGACAATGAGTTGTACGGTCGAACGCTTCATAAATCTTTATTTGATTATCCGCGTTTACTGAATCGCTTTTCTATCAACGCACGTTGCACGTTGGATGACATAAATGTTAAATTTTTCCTTCATTCGATCGATATTATAATGGCAAGAAAATTTGTGAGTTATAGCATACCGAATGCTGAATATTTTTCAAAAGTGAAATTATGCTTCCGCACGCGCTGTTTTCATTTTTGCAGTATCACTAAAAACGTGCAATAGAAATAGTGATGCTTCTAAAGTATTACTATTATTTTTTGACATTGACGTATGTGTTTGAAACGTGTAGTAATAAAAAGCGACAAGTTCAGTAGCTGACACGAAATAATAAAATTCTCCTATTTATATTTGTATTCACTTTCTTCCTGTGCGATAAAAGGATGACTTACATCAAAAGATGACATAGAGATAATGTACAATTTTCAGTTTCTAGTACCATACGTCTTCCTTTCTAACATGTGTCATGTTATAGGACACCACTTATTTAGATTGTAAACATAAAGTGTTTGCAGAATACTGAAGAATACAAAACGTAATGATATCATTATTTTCATCGCGGAAATAATGAAAAATTGATGGGTATTGAAGCGAATTACACAATCTACATCTTTTTCCAATATTAAATTACAAACGTTATCTTATTCTGTATTTTACTGGTTATTGTTTTTATGAAAACATATAAAACCAAAGTTATATTCATCATCTCTATATCAATTGTGAAATTTCAAAGAGCTCAATAATATCTGCGCGTGTAGCAAGTTTTCTCAACTTTACTAATCTCCCTGAAAATACAAAAAAAAATGGAGTTTTGGTTTACATAAATCATAAGTTTTAATAAAATGTTTCGAAAGTTGAATTAATTATTGACAACTTTCCGACTATTCTTATCGATACATAAAAAGAATTTTATAGTGTGGTCGCATGATTAAGCTTTTAGATGGACGATACATCTTTGAACCGTGTTATCCGTAGGTTCAATTTAGGACAAGATTTAAAGTGCACTCTGTCATCGTCCCTACATGTGCAATAAATTCAGTTGTATTTGTGTCACAAATTTTCTCCTCTCTCTTTCTCTCTTTCTTCCCTCCTGGTTTTTCTTTTCCCATTTCGCTATTCTTTTTGAATTTTATAGTCATTTACTGTATACCACGATCAGAATCGTCAACGCGAAATATTGTCGGTGGTGTGCGCACTACGTCGCGTTGGTGCGCGGCATTTCCTTTTCACCTGATAATTTTGAAGAACGACCCTTGGTCAACAAAGGCTGCGATAACTTGTACAAATGACGGCGAAAAATCGTTGGCTTCTCGTCGGCGTTTCCGTGTCGGAACTACTGACGACAGCAGGACTATGCTTTTTTCAATTTTCGACGAGTATCGTGGGAATGAGTGTGGGATAGAAAGTTTTCATCGACGGCTCGACCGAGTCGTTTCGTCCTTGCCGTGACACTTCCGGATGAAGCGCGACACTTCCGGCATTGTTGAACGAACTCAGGTTTCTATGGAAATACGAGCGATCGAAACCTACTGACGCGCCGGTATTTCCGGAAACGACGTCATCCTTTGACGATTAATTTATTGATTAAAGTCCCGGTGATACATAATGCAATTTGATTTTTTTCGATATTATCTATATATATATATATATAAAATATATTTTATATAGGCGACAATTATTTTTAAACAAGTTTATTCCGATTATTTTTTTACTTTAATATTGAAAAATAAATAAAAGTTCATTGTAAGTAATGAGTACGACGTCTTTCTAAGGAAAATTGACTCTGTAGATTAATCAAAATGAAGGTGACATATCTTGTGTAGCAGAACTGTTGCAAGAAACGCCGTTACGTGTTGGAAAACTGTCATCGTCAGTCAGTCGTCTCACCCACGCTTGACAGCGTATGATTTAGCGATCGAGACTATATTGATATTATTCAAATTTATGATCGTATCTGGTAGGCGTTTGTGTTGTCGGATAAAATTTACATTCGAATTAATGTCCGGCTCTGTCGTGCTATATTCAGCTTGCAGCTCGTTGCATTGACCTGTTTCTCCTTCTCTCTCTCTCTTTCTCTATCTATCTTGACGTGATTCTCTCGAAGATCCTCGCAAATACTTTCTTTGTTTCTTGATTGATTGTTGCATATAAATGTGCCTGTGATCGAATAAATTGATAGCCGATAGGCATAGTCGATTGAGCGACGCCGAACGCGGAAATCGTTTGTAACATTAATATTGTTTGAACGCGCGAAAGCGCGAGCTGATATCGGATATGCAAACTACCGGAACATTCGAAACGGCATATTTATTTCATAACCATAATTCCTTTCGATGGCTTCGTGAAAGTTGGACCGCCAAGCATCGATACTAATTGTTGACCAATATTTAACGTTATCAAATATTTAGGTTCTCTGATTGCGACACGCGCGATATACATTTGTAACATTCACAAAAAACATTCTGATGAATGCAACAAAATTGATAAGAGAAATAGAATTAAAACCTTTTATATACATTTATTTATAGGATTTATAGGACACCAATATATTGCTTTATTATTCTACGTTTTTTTTATTAGTAGTATGCAAGTAATTATATCATGTTAGGATATTTTGCAACTTGAAAAAAATATGAGGGAAGAGAAAAAATATGCCTCTGATAAAACATAAAAAAATTTATGTTTTATATTCTTTCTGTTATATAACTTTACATGAACAGTCTCGATTTTCTGCTCCATAAACGATTAAAAAAGGGTGTGTCTCAGATAATATTGTAATAATAAAATTGTCTAAATTATTTGAAGAGTTTTAGGTAATAATATAACTAAAGGAAGAAACTATCTGTGCAATTGCGTTAAAATATATCACATAAAAATTCATGTTTTTTTTTTAAGAATAATGACGGTAATGAAAAAGGATTAATCTTTTACGTGATAATTCTTTTGTTTTAGAGATACTATGCGCGCTTAATTCTTGCCAATTATATCATCCTCTTAATACCAAATAGAATGGCCGAAGTATAAATTCGAATTATCGGTGAGATCGATAATGAGAAAAAATAAAAAATACGCGAACAAACTGATGACACGTGAAGAAAAAGGGATATTCTTCAAGCTCCATTTCTACGTTTTAATACTTAATTGCGATCCGGAGAGTAGGTTATTTCGTCGGCCGAGAACCACCATTAAATTATATGGGGCATTTAATCAGGTTACTGGCTGCTAACCGCGATATAAAAATTCAGGAATGTGGGAAACAGGATACCACAGAGCGAGGAAGATCGATTTCCGGCCGCGGTCAGTCCGAGAGCGATCCATTCGCTTGTTCATGGCGAATATCTAATACTGCTTTTGCAGTGAAGGATCAATATCCGAAATTCGCGAATGCGTTTAATCCACACGTCGAAAAATGTCATCGCCGATAGTTCACGGCATTGTAAAGGGAAACATATTTTGTTATTAGGTCGAAGTTTTGTCTAATCAATTAAAACTACTGTATCATCGCATAATTCTCGTAAACGCTCGCTGACATCGTATACTGTCAGTTATTGCGATTCTTATATCCACCATAAGCTTTAACGTCGGATCGCGTTATGAAATTGGTTCTCTACGAGCTGAAATACTCGTATATGTTGATTATACTCGGAAAACTTGATTCGGAGAATTTTCCGCGCAAAACAATGAACAGCATCGAGAAAAAAAATGTTCAATGTAGAAAGTGCGTATAATAATGTACGATATATATATATAATAATATGTGTGCTTAGGTAATACGAATGTAATTGTTAGCAATCGTTGACAACAAGTTCTACTTTATGTTGATGCATGTGAAAAGTTGTGAAATGGATGGATTTCCTCAGAATTCTCCCGTTAAAAAATTCCATTTTAAACTATTCATTATCTGCTAACAAAAAGTGATACAGGGAAAATCATGTACACAATTATGTAGAATTAACACATTGAAAAAATTCAAATTTTTATATTTTATTATTATTTAGAACATCGTTATCAGAGATAACGAGATATGATCTGGTTAAAAAAAAGTAGAAAGAAGAATATTACTATAGGTATATATATATATATATATATATATATACTTATATTATTATCTTTACATATATTGTATTTTTTACCAGCCGAGAAAAATAACAATTATGGTATATATCGAATCCAGAATAATAAAGTATTTTATCAGCAGAGAAAAACAACAATTATGGTACATATCGAATCCAGAATAATAAGGTAAACGTTCACGGATCAATCGGAAAGCATACAACCGAGACGTTAATTCTTCAAAGGAAGCAGGCTGGCTGCTTGTAGCTTTTTTTACTCCGTGAGCAATACTGGTAGTTGCGGACAATGTTTAAAGCGACCGAGTTGGCCGTTCACTGTGAAGTAGTGGTTACGCTCCATAGTCGAGTGAACCGCACCCACCGTATTGCTCTATTTTCTTACGCGTGCATAATCGAGTCACAGCCACACAGTATTTAAATACATTAAATTTATCTAACGCTAATGCAATTAGAGAGATAAAAAATATCAGTAATATCGGATAAATAATCAATTTTTACGAAGAGTAATACAATAATATGATCGAGATGTCAACATAATATGGTGCGAGAAGTGCAATTGATCGAATTTTATTGTTGAATTGTATATATATATATATATTTTTTGCATTAATGGAATAATGTTTGTTTGTTGTTTCAAATGTTTTTATGAATATTTTAATAATTATATTTTATTATATTGATTATTTTTTCTTTTTTTTTTCTTTTTCTTTTTTTCAATTAATTATGTTTGTTATTATGAAACTATTTGATTTTTATATATATATATATATAGGAAAAGCATTAAACATTACAGTGAATAAGATTAAGTATCATGATTCTTCCGAGCTAAATGAATGTAAATGAATATAATGTGTATAGATTTTACTAAGCGTGGCAAAATTAACGAACTGATTCCATTAGTGGTTTCTATGTCGATTGTATGCGCGTATGTATGCAGAAAATACATACATACTGACCGTGTTTTTCGTTTTGAGAATGATGCACTTTGACCCAGTGATGCACTATGAGAATGTAGGTTAAACCGATTTCAAAGCAGCATATGTATTTTATAAATTATCCATTTAAAGCATCAAACGACTTGTATTGCAATAAATATAATATAGTATATGTAATACACTTTTCTAATTCTACGATTTTTTGCTTTATACTTCATGCTTTTTTTATAATAATGCAAGTGTAATTGCTATTTTATATATTTAATTATTCTGTTTCTGTTTATTGAGAAGGAATATATAAAAATTCTTTAAATAAATTATTCCTAAATAAAAGAGGACTTTTAAGATGTTAATTAATAAAGATAACTATATTTTTAGACATAAAACGGATCTTACTTCTTAATATTAAATGTAAATTTTTGTAAATATATACTTTTAAGATGTATTTTAGTTTTTACTGAATTATATTTTTCACGATACATATTTTAATCAATCGGTTTCAATTTTTCCATAGCGAAAATGTCAAAGAAGCTTATTATTTATTGCACATACACAAAAAAATTTCATATACTAATAGTTTTTTTTATAATTTTCAAGTTGTTACTATAAATTCTTTTAGATCTGGATTCCCTTTTTATGAACGAATTAATTTTTATAATGGTATTGCTTACATTTATATTTAAATTATTTTATCCTTTTATCTTTATTTCGTAATGTTTGTTTACTGAGAATAAGTTTTTATTTAATTTTTTTAAGGAAGCTTTTTTTGAACGAAGTTTTTCTAAAAATCTTTCATTTCTAAATCGAAGAGACGCGTATAAGAAGAAGTATATAAATAAGTTACATCTTAATGTGCCATTTTCGTTTTATCATTTGGCAATGACATTCTCACCTCAAAAGTTCAATATTCACGAGTGAGATTAATCTGCGCTACGAACTCAAACATTAATTACTCGTGAGATCAACGAGGCTTGATTTGAAGTCGGCGGATAAAAAGTCTTTCCATGTGACAAAAAGAAAAAAAAAGTATCGTCATCTAAAATTTGCAATTTAGCTCGATCGATTTAAATCCGGCGTTGTTTCCAAGTACCGCGCAATCAGGCTAACGGAATTATCCTCTCTCTCAAACCGCATCGGTTTCCTCTGATCGATCGTTGTCGGGCGTTCATCTATCCATCACATTTATTCCACCCGTTTGAGGCCGGCCAGTTAATGAAATCTATAACATGCTCGCGCACAATCGAGATGTTAATTTCGGCCCGTCGCGATGGCAGTATGCGCCGGATGCATTTTTCATGCGGAGTTGAGCCTGGGTCGAATGCAAACGGTCCAGTGCCATCTCGGTGTGAAGTGTTGCAGACACCGGAACCGTGACGAACGCGCGCACAGCTTCATTTTTCTCCCTTTCACGAGCGCCGGCGTGGCGAACGATAAAGCACTTTGTGATGCAAATGTTTCGAAATAATAATTCCGGTCTATACATCACAGGCGTGCTCTCTGCAAGCCATCTATCGAATGAATCGCCTATTCGCGAATGAAGTTGACCGAGTTTGCTCCGAAGGAGAGAAAAAAAAAACCGTCGTATTCTGTCAAAAACTAATAAAATATGATGTATCGAGCGTATCGGAGCCGCTTATTATTAATAACTTGCATTATCATAGAATTACTTATATCGAATTCCGCATATCTGTTTTCTATTATATTTCTTGAACAAGGGATTTTGTGTACTTGGAAGAAGTTTTATTTGCGAATTCTTGTAATCCATTTTCTCGTATCAGAAATTACAACTATTGATAGATAAAATTTATTACTTAACATAAGGAATTGAAAAAAAGCGTTATGTACTTAAATGAAGCAAAACTTTCACAATGTAATACCGAATAAATATGATGTTCATATTTCTATTCAAATCTCATCGGTCACATCTTAACAGTTCCAACACGGTTTATGATAAATAGATTCTTACATTGGATTGTACTACGTGAACTAAATTTGGCTTATGTATTTGCGTGCATAATACAGCTCGAGCGCAAAGGAAGATGTAGATGTTACCGTTTGTACAGCACTCCGTTATTATATCGTGGTACTCCTACAAGGATATTCACGTGGAATTATTGTCTTGATAACAAAGCGCGCGCCAGACATCGCAGTGGGCGATTCTCAAAGATGCGGAATCGTACATGGATAAGAGCAAGACAGAACCTAATTACTTGTATATAGAGACTGCTCGGTCTGCAAGTTTCACTCATTGTCAGTCATTGTTGGATTCAGTTTGCCGTCTGGCTCCAATGACGTGATCGAACTCATAACCTTTCGTAGTTTTGTCCTTAACAGTTCGATAATATTCTAGATTTGATTAAATGATTTTAGACGTTTGGCTGTAATTGATATCCGGGTACGACTAAACATTGAATGCGGGAAGCAAATTCTCATACAAACGGTTAAGCAGATTTACTGCGTATTCTCCTAATCAGCTATTATTCCGAATATATATATACAATATCTATGTAACAAACTCAGAGTTAATATCCTTTAATGAAAATATTGGCAAATGCGAGAATCATAGTTATTTTACTTTGAAGCAATATTCTGACAAATTAATTCTTAATTTGAAAATTACTTTTTGTTATAATTAAAAATTAATTTATTGGTAAAGGAGAGGGAGAGAGAGAAAGGAACATAAGAAGTACCTTTATTTTTGAAGAGTTGCTAGATAAGTTTTAAAATTAAAAGCATTTTGTCAGTAAAATTTAATTCTCCTAATTATTTATTAATGAATACTTTTTCAAGTTTTAACAATTTAAATTTTAAATTTTGTAGATGTAACGAATTACGTTATTTGAAATGAATTTTATTTCTGACCTTTCGCAACTTTCGCGTTTCTATAGCAAATACAATCAATCAAAGAGAAAGCAATTTACGAACTGTCACACTCAATTTACGCACCTTATACTTATCTGATAATTCTTAAACGTGGACATCAAGGAAAAAGAATGTAAGCGTATCTAGATAAACGGACACTTAGTATTGAAAGAAAGATTCCTCTCGAAACGATACGGGAGGGATTTGGAGAAAGAATGGCGAAAGAAAGGCGATCAAAGGAATACGGAAAAAAGGAATTAAGTATAACGGAACTACAAATCTTTAGCACGATGGTGACCAGAAAAAGATACTTTAAATGAAATGAAAACTGACATTGAGTTTTAGTTAAATAGATCGATTTATTCTTGCATGGATCCTATTATGCGACATTGTACATCAAAAGATTGGAAAATATAGTTTCAGAAAATATAGTTAGGCGTAACATTGAAAATGATCGGATTAAAGGTCGAAACATCTGTATTTTGATTGGTTAAATATAATGTTTAGTAATTTACAACAATAGCGAAGAATATCTTGCTTGTGCTCTGAGCCCTTTAACTGATTATTTTAATTTATTTAATCGAGCATTGAATTATTTTTTATTAACTAAATCTTTTATTTATAGCTTATTTATTAATTAAAATTATTAATAATAAAGAACAAATAAAGAAAAATAACATAGACCGATATGAATTTTGATCCAGAAATGGCAGTATGTAATCCCGAAGCTTTTTGGCATGCGAAAACCAAATCTGTAGCCAAAATTGACCCATCACGTCCGGTTTCCGAGATATTTTAATCCGAAAGTACCGAAAAGGCCTATTTCGGGCATTTTTAGATTAAAATATCTCATAAACCTGATGGAGCAATTTTGGCTATAAATTCGAATTCAGCATGAAAAAAATTTACGAAAATTACGTATGATTATAAATGAATCAACATAGTAACACGAAAAAAAAATTAGATATATTGCATTTATATTGAATGTAGTCAATGCGTTTAGTGAATATGTGTAAAGTTGGCGTATACAATGGCTGCGTTTAGCAGAGAAAACTAATCAGTTAGATAAAGTTAGCGCTTAGTGTGTGATTCTTTAATATAATTGATTCCTACATTTAGATGAGACAGTGAAGAACTAAAGGCAAAAACCAATCATATTACAGAATCAGAATCATCTAACCGTAGGCCGATATGAATTTTGATCCTAGAAACGGCAGTACGTAATCCCGAAGTTTTTTGGCATGCGAAGATCAAATCTGTGTCAGGTTTCCGAGATATTTTAATCTAAAAGTGCCAAAAGGTCTATTTCAGGATGGATTTTTATTACGGATTCGAATTCAGCATTAAAAAAATCTACGAAAATTATCTATGATAAATAGATCAATATAGTAACATGAAGAAAATTAGATATATTCCAAGTATGTCCATCGACCTTAAAGCGTCTCCAAACGATATGATCAATGGCTGCGTTCAGCAGAGAAAACTAATCAACTGTGTTTTAATCATAGGTGATTTCGTAGATTTTTTACATGCCGAATTCGAATCTGTAACCGAAATTGCTCCATCACATCAGGTTTACGAGATATTTTAATCTAAAAATGCCCTTTTCGATATTTGAATTAGAATATCTCGGAAATCTAATGTGGAGCAATTTTGGCTACGGATTTGGTTTTAGCATGCCAAAAACCTTCGGAATTACATACTGCCGTTTCTGGATAAGAAAAAATTTTTTTTTGGAGACTTGTGTAATTAATAATAAAGAATTCTATTTGTATTTTAATGAGAATTAATATTGCCAAGTATATAAATATCAATCTACAGCTTTATCTTAATTTATAGCTTATTTATTATTTAAATAATTAATAATAAAAAATATATAATAATAGAAACTGTGATTAATATTAAATAATTTAAATGAATTAATTGTACATGTGTGATAATTATATTATAAATACATCACGAGTAGAATATATTTTCGAAGAATTAGATTTGACATATTAAAACAATCATAATTGATTACACAGCAAACTTGACGATTATTATTATTTGAATTAATTAATTTTAATTGTACAATTATAAATATTAATTATAAATGTTATAATTGTTATTAAACAAATTACGAAAAAATAATTAGAACGTTTACAACGATTTACAAATGATTAATGTTTCAAATTAGAGACTGAAATTATCATCTAATTGTGCAGATTAATTATATTTTTATTTAATATTATTGTTATTCATGCTGTTTACTAATTTTTGTTGACGTTACCAATGAAAATATCAACCATGCCAATTTGAAACTTTCAAGGAAATCATTTCTTGCTGGTACAACAGAATCGATAGTTGGCTTCTTCGTCAGTATTTGTGAGACTCGGATCGCTCGCTGGTCGTTGATCGCAATACGCGAAAGACAGTGGAAAGTTCGATACAGGCACTTTTGCATGAGCTTGCCAAAGTTTCGAGAAGTGTATGCTGGGTAACGACGCTCCTATGCAGGTCAAGTCAAACTTCTGCCGAAGCTAGTTATTCAAATACGATTCATATCGTGAGTTCGTCTATCCTTCGTTTGGCGAAGAGCAGTCTCGAAATCAATTGTTTAGCGACGTCTCAGATATTGATAGAATTGTATCGTAAACAATCAATACATGTCTATAATTATTATTTTCTTCCATTTTTAAAGTAAATATTTCGTTGCATTTTTATTTTCTACAAATTTGGTAGAACTTAAACGACAAAACATACGTGTATATCTTTTTCTCCAGTTGATTTATTTATGTAATATTTCATTAAAATTTGCGACAATATAAAATATCATATAATATAACGCAGAAAGTACTATTAATTTGTTAAAGGTTAAATGAGAGAGATTGTGTGAAAAGCAAAGTTTCTCCGCCAACGCGAGTTAGAAAGTTTGGACTATCTCGTTAATGGCGGAAGCGCGATGATACGAGAAATTCCGTCAATTTTGAGTCCGTGCTTAATCACTCCAGCGGGTGGACACACACCACTAGTTCCCTTTCTCTCTCCCTCTCCCTATCTCTCTCTTCTTTCTTTTTTGCACATCAAATCGCGAATACGATTTTCGCGAGCGTTACCGATATGAACGAGTGCCGTCGCGAACTTTGGTCGTGAATGGAGTAAAAACACTCCGTCAAATTAAAAAATATGGCAGAGGTCCAATGTCCCGCTCGTTGGCACGAAACTACATTCGTGATTTCTTCCCTTCCATTCGCCGAAGTTCAGTCATGCGGCACCGTTTGGCTGAATTATTCCCGAGGAAAATCCTGGCCATTTTCACGCGCACGTTCTTACGCGCGAAATGGCACGCTGGGCGTCTTGAATCACGACTGGCTGTCTATCCTCCCATTTTGTCATGTCTCGCCATTCTTTTATGCCGACTCCTGGAAATCCAATCCTTTGCGTTTTCAGCTCGGTTTTCATTAACATATCGCTGAGAGTACCTGCGGATGTGATAGAGGCAGAAAAAAGCGATGCTTTCGAAAGAATTATATGAATTCCGAATTCGAGACTGTAAAATTCAATCTGGAACACATGTCTCTCTGATTTTTATTATTTTTATTATTTGATAGAAAGGATAATTTTTAATTTAAACGTACTTTAATTTCTTAAGGCGTGTAATTTTCATTTTACATACTTCGTTTCTCTAGTTAACCATCTGTTGTATAAAGTTTTAATTATACACTTGTGGTATTAACTTAAAAAAAAAGTTTGTGTGAATTTGTAGCTACGTTATTATATATAACTACGAATATGTAGTTGATTATATATCAGGACTGAAAAATTTACTGAGCTATCAAAATTAAAAAAGATTTTTCATTGTGCAGCTTGCAGTAAGAGGAACTTTTATAATCTCGTCAGCACTGAAATAGCACGTTTTGTACACAGCGAATCATAACGAAACGACGAAGAAATATGAATATGGAAAAATCGTTATGACTATGCGTGTACACTGGTGGTTGGCTGGTGTCAGGTAGCTGAAGTTTTCCTTTCACAAAGAATTGAAAAACGAGCACAGCGAGTTTAAATAAAATATGTCCGCGACTTCCTTGACTTTCCATCCCTACGCGCATTTTTAATGGCTGGCGCGTTTTATTTCGAGTGTTTCACGCGTTAGAGAAAAGCGATGTATTCCTTTTTGTATGCGTAGAACTTTTGCAACATATACCTTTGCACGGCATCAAGTTTACTAACGTACCGCTCGGGTTTTATTTCCTGGATTACTTTTCGGTGTTCCCGGAAATCCTGTCCTGTTGGAAAAACTGCAGTAAATTCGTGATGTTTTACTTTTGTGGTTTGAATACAGCCTTGCTGGAATTTGTGGCGCTAACCATTGTCTATTATGTAATCCTGTACGTTCTAACAAGGTCGAAACTATGGAAATAAGATGACGAATGATAAAGTTGAAATTTTTTTTGTTCAATGTTTGGAATATAACTTCTCCGTTGAAATTGAATTGCTGCAAAATTTGTATATAAAATTTAATTTTGTGCTAATCCATTGCTTAACATAAAAAAAAGTTTTTTCTGAAACATCCTTAGTTAAGAAAGTTAAATGAGCCGATCATAATATTATAAGAATAAATTGATCCTTGGCTTAAAGCGTTTGTGTTGCAAACAAACTTTTCGCAGATGCTCTTAAAACATGTTCCTTTGCTTAGGGGAAGAAAGAAAAATAATAAAAGGGGACGGAATAAACAGAAAGACCTAAAAAAATTAAGAGATACATTGCCATTGTAATAAGAACTAAATTAAACAACAGACCTTGGGGGAATTAAGTCAAGAAAGCAGTATATTAGAACGGACATCCTGGGAATTAGTTTATTTCGCGGGATGGATAGAGTGTATCTTTGCGCCAGAGGCCGTAGGATCCGAAAAAAGGAGAAGGATCACGCAGATTTATCAATGGAACCAAGTCTCGTCACTAGGGTGCCGTAAATATTCGGCGTCGCTGTCATTCGGCCGAAGCTCCCGGTAGGCCGGTCGACCCAATGGGATCGTTCATAATTCACATCCGATTTAAACAAAGTTCTTGAACTAGCGCGATTTGCTTAATACAATCGTGTCCCCCTTTTCGTACCGAGTTCCCCGACGCGTTCCCTTTTATTTCCCTTTCCTTTCTGTTCCACCTCTACCGAGATACACGTCCATGAAGCTAATTTCGGGACGCGTCCCGACGGAAAACTTTTTAATTCTATCAGTCATCTCTCACGAGCACGCCGCGAGATGCAGGCGACCGTGTGGTCGACGCTTTATGACATTTCTTATGTATCTCGGGTGACAAAATGCAGTAAATGAGAGAATCCAGTGCACTCCGGATTGAGGAAAATTAAGGACACTTGAAGTAGTTATTACTCGTTTGGAGTAATTACAGATCTGTAGTGTAAGCTGACAAGGATGGTGGACCTTATTCGGATCTTATTTGGACAGATCTAACATAAGCTAACAAATGATCGGAAAGAAGGAACTTATTGAATTTCTTTAGGTTTTATAAAGGCGATAAAGTAATTTTTTTTTTGCTCGAGTAAAAATCCCTTTTACGCGGCTTCGTCTTTTCTCTGGACAATTTTAATTCCGAGCATGCATGCGCGCTCATATCACGTCCACTCCCCGCAAGGAATATTAACGGTTCAGCGGCAAGGAACGGAATATTTGTAAAACTATGCGTAGCCCTGGGGTACCTTCGCGGCGACATGCCAGCATGAGAGTGGAAGTATGAGGAGCTTGCAGGGAAAATACCCTGGGGAAGAACATTCGAGGTGAGCTAAAAGCGCTTTAAACTACACGTATATATTCACCAAGTCGATGGCACGAGGCCGTTGCGACAACCCCTCGCGATTCTCCATTGCGCATCACGCGATGAATTGAATGTCGCGAATATTTTTGAATAATCGCCCGCTTCCCTCGGCTCTCGCTTTCTTGTGGGAGTACTTTGTTTATAATTGATATTTAAGAAGGTCTCAGACGTGCAACTGTCGATATCGCTTGTGAAAGTCTCTTAACAACGCGACATATCGATTATTAGGCAACCAGAGACGGAGCTTATTGTTAGCCTCCAGCGTTCTCGCTTAGAATCTCCTGAAATTTAATTAATATTTGATTAGATGGCGACCTTGTGTAACAATTACGAATTATGCGTTATGTTTATGCTTAAATTTAATCTCAAATTTTCGAAATACACCTTCGGCATTCTGTTAGAATATTGTACGTATTCTCTTATTTTTCTTTCATTTTTATGGAAGATAATATTAATTAAATCACTTTGAATAATTTGATCATGTTCAAATGTGACACTATTAGATATCAAAGGAGCAATGATAATTCAATCTTTCGAGTTAAATAACATTTTATTATTTTTAACTTTCATGTGTTAAAATGTAAATGAATCCATTTCTGCGGTTAGTTTTAAAGTAAACCTTCATTTAGCAAATGTCCATGTAATTTGAGTCATATTAATATATTTTCTTGAGTTAAATTGTTTAACTCTATTGATTTCATTAAATTAACGACACATTGAATAGGAGCAGTGGAGATCATAAAAGTGTAATTGAAAAATAACTCAATATAACAGTATAAAAACTTGATTAATGATTTGCACAAAAGTTTGTACAAGTTAACAAATATAAAATTATTATTCATACATATATGTAATAACATTGTTACTCTGTCAAGCATTAGTCCAATATAACGGGAATTAGATTATCAATGTGAGCCGTGTGCGAACTAACTATCGATTTACTTTCTACTGTAATGAAACTTACGGCTAGTACTTGGCGGTTACGAAAGTTCGAGATCGAAGAGGAAAGTACAAGGTAGCTATCTTCTGGGTGCAAGTAAATTCGGTCGTATGAGCATGTGCCATGGATGGCGAGCGACCCTGTCACTTCCATGAGAGTTTCTATGGAGCCAGCGCCCACTGGGACCATCCATAATTTAGGACCGATGGGAAGTTCCGTGCTCTCGTACTTGTTCGACGCAGCAGCTTCTCTCTTTAAACCTCTTGACATGTTTCTCTGGTCGATCCGAAGTACGAACTGTTCACCGAGTGTCCTAGTGGACTTTGTTGAAAACAACAAAACGATTTGCCGGATAAAAATATTATTCGCGAAATAAATATTTTCTCTACGTTCCAGTTTCAGAGAGATAAATTGATTGATCGACAGTAACTAATCTCGAGTGTAACTAATTCTGAGTTCTTTAACTTTTTTCTTCGTGAAAAATAAATTGAAATAATTTATTAATTATCTATTGATCATCTATTAGTTAGATATAAACATTCATGTTATTAATATCAATAAATGAACATATTTTTGTTAATTACATATCATTTACATTTTGAATTAATTGTGATTGTGAACAATGAGAGAAATATTGGTTACATTGTTATGTTTTCTTTATCATTTAATTATATCCACATACAAATGTCTCATATAACGCTGTATTTTTTAAAATGTAATTATATTTATTCACTAATATTCTTTAGATTGTACATATTATAGTTTCAGGTATTGCGTATGTAAATCGTAAACACAACATTACTTCTCTTTACTCTAATCGCGGAGAGACTCGATAAATTGGAGAACTTTGAAAGCGTCTTGTTTCTTTAGTCATTCATCCATCACCAGCCACGGATGAATTGTATTTGCACGATAATCGGTTCGTGTTTATTTTCCGAGTAACTCGAAGCGTTTTGCAAGTCTTTCTCGTGCGCAATCTAAGTTGCAATTACGATCTCTTTGCTGATCCAACTCGCTTTCAACGTATTCCTTTTGTCCTCACGAAGATTCGCTCTGTTTCTGAGCTAAGGCCGCTAAATTAATCCCGTAAACCCCCTTTCAGTGTGAAATTAAGCATGCTTGATGTTTAAGTAATCCGACTCGCGTGAAACTCGGAATGCATATTCATATCCAATTTTCCCAAATGTCGAAGTAGCCCCAAACATCGAAGAAGCAATATACATCGCTTTCGAGCGAGTCGAAAGTAGAACAACAACTTCGATCGCACTTGAGTAAAGCGGGGAAGAAGACGATTAAACATTCACCCCAGACAAGGGGGACACGCTCTAATCATGCTGGCAGTCAAGTACGTATATTTAAAACATGGAACGGACATAAAAAGAAAGCAGTCTAGCGACGAAAGTCCGTGACTTTTGTGCCATTGAATAATCGAGCTTTCGCGTCCGCGGACAAAGACGCGTTCGCGGTTTTAATCGCCGTCAGAATCAATAACCGCGCCTTCGGTAGAAAAGGGTCCACCGATTATACACTAACACGAAGGCGTTTACGAGAAAGTGGGCTGAGGTAGACGGATCTTTCTTGCGCGCGATCCAAGTTCTAATTACTAGCTTCTTGTCGTCCGAGTTATGTGGCTTGTCCCTTCGTCCTTCTGGCAAATGCTCACCTCGCTCCTGTCCCTTAACCCGGCCATTCTCTTTTTCCAATCTCGCTCTCCTACCGGCATTTCAAATTCCGGTTGACATTCGAGATTAACCTAGTTGTTCATTTCCCTCCTCCCCTTCTCACTTCTGTCTCCCCTGTATGCGTTTTTCATGATTCTGCTAACCGAAGCGAATTGCGTTATTGCATCGTGCTATTTTGCGTCCCGGAGATTTTGTCGGGCATCTTACCTTCGAGGATAGCACCAAGTATAGCAGCTTACGAGTGTTTGAATATCGAATGCTCGATATCAATACCTATTCACTGTTTTTTCTGGATTGAACATATTCAATCGATACGACCGTTTTACCAATACTATACAAAAATGTTTATCGTAGTTGATTTTGTTAAACAAATGGATATAAGAGATTTACATTTTGAATGGAAAAGAGAGATTAAATATTAAAATGAAAAAACTTTTGGATAAATATTGATAATTAATATCTATTATTATTTAGAGGATAAGGTAGTATTGTAGCCAGTGTATATATTGTGGCTTCCCTTAATATCTCCGCTATTATGTAGCGAATCCTTATGATTACTTATGGAATTATTTGTTCAATAGCTCACCGTTACACTATGATACTAATATATCACTACTCAATAACCAGCTCTTATTATAACACATTTTTAATTTCAAGTATTTCGAATGCTTCTAAATGTTACATTTTAGAATTTAATTATACTTACTTCCTCATTTTTTTTTAAATTTGAACGTATTATCACACGAATATATGTCTTTTTGAGTGTGTTGTTTGCTATTTAATATTTTATTTCACTGTATATATTTTGAGTTATGCAAATTTAAATAATAGCATGGCATTTTGCTAATGTGGCGTTCTATTGGTATTAATTACTTACGGCCTCTTTTCTGAGATTTTCGTATCAAAATAATTATTTGATAATCGATTGTAGCTCTACTGTTAATTGAGTTTATATTACGTGTACTATTTTTAGTACTGAGCAGAAGTTATGTGAATGTATATACATTTATTTGCATACATTTTCAAATGTTTTACTTTTTTATTAATTTTGTGACTAAATATGTTTTCTAAATAAAATTAACTTTTTAAGGCTATTAGCTTAAAATTATGGAAGGTCACATTATCTGCACCCATGTTTTTCTTCAAGTCATTACACATTTTTATTAGAGCATTTTAAGAGCGTCCTAAGCAATAAATATTTTGAGTCCAGCATCAACAACATTTTAACGAATGTAATTATCAAGTTTTAAACTTAAATATTGATTATTAACAAAGTTATTGTATGAAATGTAACTGGGATATCATAATACCACCTTCTCCTCTATAGTTATTATAATACAATATTATATATATATATATGCGCATATATGTGTGCATAATACATATATTACAGTTAGTTGTTATGATAATAATAATAAGAGAATATATTTAGTCACATTATTAGTAAAAATATTTTCAAAAATACTTTTTGAAAGATATTTATTTGAGAAGTTAAATTTCAGGTATTTTGATCAAACGACACATTAATAAGTGTAAATCGATTTCTGCATGTTTTTACTTTTTGACAGTTACATTTTCAAAATTTGATAATTTGAGACTCTCCTTTCTGTGTGTGTGCACTCTGTGACTAATTACATTACATTGCAACCAATGGCTGTATTAAGAACATCACACCTATTACTTCAACATCACTGAAGATGGCTCGAATGGAGCTGAAACGTTCGATTTGGATTTAATTATGAAATTAAGAAAAGAAATATAACTTTTGTTCAAATCAAAACGCATTAATTACCGCTCATTTGATATTCTTAATCACCCATCTTTTATTAGCTCTTGTATTTATTTTATTTTTTATTCTCTCTTTGTACGATTCCAATTGAATGATAAACCTGTGGCGTTAATAAGGACAGTTACTAATCAAAAAACTATTAATTAAAAATGGACTTTAAAAATAATCTTTTGCTTGGTTTATGTCAGAATCTATCTCTGGGGACAGAAAATCGTTCTTGAAATTTTCTTGTGGATCTTTAAAAAATTTAGTGCCACGTTAACATTCTTAGACGATACAACAATTTCATAGTTGTAGGATATAATAATTATGTCGTAATATTAGGTACGAAGATGTAGTTAGAAACGGCTTTAAAATAACAATATGAAAAAAAAATACAATTCGAATATAATAATACGGAAAACGTAACTACTGGGAAATTTGAAACATAAATAGCCGTCGGTTATTTATTGAAAATTTATGAGCTCTCAATATGCGAATTTTTTATTTTGCTAAACATCATTTTAATGTTCTTTATTATCGCGTACGCGAACTACAACGATCACCCTATAGCTCTCTCGTATATTCCAATATCGATATAATCTGCTATTTTGCAGTAATACAATTATTGTATATGTGTATAGCTTTTTGCGAAAAAATTATTGAGAGCAGTAACGTACGTACGATCGCTTCAATCGATCAATTTCCATATTTACGCCCTGTTCTGCTTATATCTACTGCTAGACAGAAATTCATGGGTAATAAAAAGATTTAACATTTGTACTGCATAATTTATGAACGTGGACATAATCATGTTGACGTTATTGTAATCCGAGTTTCGTATTCACATTCATATCCGTGGATCACGAAAGGTTTATTTGATATCAGAAACGGATAAAATTGATATTCTAATAAAAAAAATATATATTTATAATCCATCCGGTTCGTTATTCTTATAATAAATATATGGAAGAGTATATAGAAATATGTATTATAAATGTTCAAATATTTTTATATTTGTATATCTATATAGTCTACATATAGAAGTTTATAAAAAAGATTATATATTATATATTTATACAAAGTGCCACTATTTTCATGTCTTTAAGATTACATTTGTATATAAGTAAAAGCCGTTTTAACATTATTAATATACCGCTTATACTGTTCGGAATTAATTGCACTTTCCAATGCTTTGTAAATAGTAATTTGAAGACATAAAACCGATGGAATTATAATTTCTCCGACAACAGAATACCTCTTATGGTCGTGGACTTAATGAAAGCCGTTTACATTGTCCGTTTATAATGCACATGCTCTTTGTCTGTAACGTTCAATTATGAGAGTTAATGATTTCGATGTGTCGTCAAAAGAAAGATGAAAAGGATTTCAAATAAAGAAAAAAGTAAGAAATACTAACGAGTTCTCGTAGGTATAGAATCTCCTAGCTTAGTGAAAATCTGTTTTGAAGAAAAAGACTATAAAGAAATAGACTGATTGTGAGTGCAGAATAAAAAATAAAAAAGAGATGGAAGATGCGACAAAAGGAAATGAAAACGTAGTATAGACTAATCGTGTATTATTTCTTGGAACAATGAAGACAAGTTGCTGTTGCGAATTGAGTATTCTTTAAAGCATTCTGTGAAATAATTAAGTTGCAAAAAAAGACTTCCATGCTTGGTATTACTGTTTCATTCTAGTCTATGTAAAAGATATTGCTAACTAGATAGCTCGCGTTAAATTATACAAACCAATTATTTCTATAAACAAAAACTATTCTCTGAGGAATTTTCTATAAAAGAGAAAACTCTGTCTGTAAAAGACATAACCATTGAAGAATGCAGGAAATCTTAGACGATAAGAAAATGAGGATAAGGAAATTAGAATTTTGATATGCTACCCTTTAAGGCTCATAGATGGA
The DNA here is from genome assembly GCF_000204515.1 of Acromyrmex echinatior. The sequence goes on along the minus strand of NW_011626992.1, from coordinate 380,742 downwards.
ATAGGAAATGAAAGACCTTCGCTGAGAGCGAAGGCTTGAAGGAAAAATCCTTTACAGAGGGATTTCAAGGTATGGATTATGCACTAGAACTTTGGTTTATTCTATATGATGAGTAATCATGGATGCTATATTCTGTGACTACTATAATTTATATATAATGACTTCATTATACGCGCAAATCATGAAATATTCCGTACTTAAAATATTGCACGTATTTCTTTTATACAATATATAATACTAATGTTATTAATTTTTTTTTCACTTTTCTATTTAAATTATCATTTTGAAAACTTGATGTTACTGCTAAAATTTGTAATGATTTCATGCTTAATTAAATATTTTTTTCAATTTTACTGTACAAAAGATATCGTTAATTTAAATGTATAGAAATTCTAGAAATAAAAATGTTACTTTATTCTGTCTCGGAATAGTTGCTCTTATTCACATGTAAATTTCTCCGATAATCCGATGTTACCTTTGTCCACGTAGGTATACAAGACCACAAAGCAGAGGCTGTTAATCTCGTCTAGGATGCTTGTGTAGGAACGACCTATTAGTCGAGTGATCTGATTTCTCTCTAATAGACTACTTATCTCGCCTAACGCCAGAGGGAGTTTAATCCAATGTAATTGCCGTTAGCTTATTATTCGAATATCAAACTGTTTTATTTACTCCCTTTAATGATCAAAGTAACGTATAACAGTAAATGATGAAAAAATGTAAAATAGAATTTAAAGTATTAAAGGATGATAAATTATTATTAGCGCATGTTATATTATGCGTTTAAATAAGAAAAAAAAGATTTTAATAAAGAGTAATTGATGCTTTCTTTATTGGGTATTTTATAATTTTAAGTACGTGATTCAATTTGGAATTAATAAATTCTACAATATCATATGAAAGACATCAGTCGAGAAATATCGAAACAAAATAATAGAAGATTTTTATGTTATAATTATTTATTACACCTCATTTCCGGTATGAAAAAGAGAAACTTTTTGTATTATAGCTATTTAAATACATATGTTTGCAAAATTACAAGCGAACAAATTACATATCGTTTAGAAATGATATGTAATTGCGTTTTATGCATAACGCGATAAATACATTATGATAGCTCGTGTTGAGGTGAGACGGCGAAGCTGGCCGGTCGAGTGGCGTTACACAAATCCCTGTTCGATGTGATACCATTCCTACCGGATTTGTCGCCAAATTTCTGTAGGATTTTCGTGCTGAAACAGCTGTCTACGTTCGCGCTCGGCAAAGTTTACGAAACCATTTTCCGACAGACGATTTTGGTTTATCTCATACGTGTATAGAGTGATGTTGAGTGCGCTCATTCCTGTTCTTTCGAAATTCATAGCTTCTATCTATATATATATATATATATATATATATATATATATATCTCCTATGAATGTGGAATTTCACATTTCGAATCGCGTGCTGCAGTATTCATTTGATACTCAAACATGCGCATTATTACGCGCAATAACGCGATTCATAATACGCTATTGTCATTGAAGCATGTCTAACTTGCGATATTCGTGTTTGTTTGCTACACATCTATTGCGTTTCGCCCCTGATACATGTCAGTGGGTCAATAAATCGGCGCGATTCGCTCTATCGTGCTTCGCACGTCTTTTGCGATAGAACTGTTCAAAGGCTTGCGTTTTGGATGTTCAGTTCACACTCGCGGAGAATGAGAAAGGACACACGGGATGGTGAGAAAGGTGAATGGAACTTTATACGCGGACAAGGTACGACCTGGACAATGGTCTGGAATCCCCGCGATAAGGATGGACAGGTTCCACAAAGCCGTTCTCAGCACCTCCAGAATGTCTTCCTGGCCTTCCCTTTTTCGCAAACGTTAGCAAGAATGGTAAAAGGTGACGTTGGGAGAGATATCTGAAGAAAGATAGAATAACGAACTTCTGAATTTTTGTGTTAGATCGTGTGATTTTTATCAGTTATTCGCGCAACCGCCGTGAATGATGACTTTAAATTTTTGTAGCAATATTCGATGCAGACGAAGATAATTCCATGAAACTTTATGCATAAGATATATTATTTTCTATGTAGTTCGTTATTTTATACAGATATATGATTTAGTGTTTACATTATTTATTTTTAGGTTATTCATATATTTATGTTTTTATGAAGTTAGCATTTTACAGAAAAGTCACACAAAGTCTTAAACTAGCTGGATCTTAATGCTTGTATGAATTTATATACTACGTATGTAGTCCTTAGAAACGCGCGCCGAAATGATTTTTTGGTCTTGAAACGCTAACTCTAACTAAACGCTAACTAAACTACCGCAGTAATATTATATCACGAGTTAAATTGACTAGCAATTTAGCAAATTTTTAATACTTATTCGCATCTTCGAAACGATATTAATAATTGAATGACATAGTTGTTTCACATATACGATCCTATAATATATTATATTATTTAGCATTTTATGTTTATTGATTTATAATTAATATAATGGGATGATCTTTATTAAGATATTTCATATATGTATGTATAATATTGATATTATAAAGTAGTCTAGTCAAATAGATCTTTGACTCAACAGACTTTGAGTTCAACATACCGCTACCATTGTGATATATCATAAGAATTTTATCGATTATCGCCGACCTCGTGCGGCTGGCATTTCGTATGGCGCGGTACAAAGTGGCGCCAGCATTCCATTTTCCCCAACGATGCCGACAATGAATGGAATATCCTTTACGGCATTTTTCCATTTTGTATTAGAAGCATGAGAGTTTGCTAAGTAAAGGAGCTGTGCGTGCGAATTTGCAGGTCACGGATGTAGGGCGATATCTCTTGGCTGTAGGTATATTATTACGCATTATTATGTAATGCTCAAGCTTACTCTTATACAGCAACAATTTATAATTTGAAAATTAATTCTTTGCATCTCTGTGCTGATTTGTACGATTTATAGAAATTTGTAGATACGTCATACAAATTATAATTTTACAGATTTTTTCAGAGAAGAGATCATTTTTTCATTCGCTCGCATTTTAAGCAATGAAAAGAGAAATAGTAAAAAAAGAAACAAAAAAATCTTCAGTATTTCTTCACACGAATGCATTTTAACGCATTAATATACAAGTTGATCGTTTCCGGCATGCAATATCTTGACGGAGAAGTATGTCTCACGAAATGGCCTTACGTGATATGTTCATCCTTTAGTTACTTTGACAAGTTCATCGGGGACTCGACTTTTCGTCCCAATTCCGCGTTAATCGATTTTGAGTTTTCTCTGGAGATATGTACGCGCACGCACATATATTTACGCAGCCGGGCCCGAAACTCGAATATCCACCATCACCCTCGTTTTTCACGCATCCCTTCACACTTTTTTTAAATTCCGGGAGTTCTCCCGCGAATCTCCTCGAATCAAATACTATATGTGCCGTAACTGTGGCTCACGATCAGATTTTGCGATTTTTTTTTGCGACGGAAGGGAAGAGAGAAAAGCGAATCGTCGATGATAAACCACAACGACGCAACGGTAGCGCTTTTTTTTCGTATAAAATAACGCCTGCATTGTGTATTTTAGTCTCTCTGCGATCGACTTATCGTTTGAATTTTAGAAAAAAATTAAACTTTTTATGCTGAAACTACGTTGCTATGATAATTAAAATAAGTAAGGATATTTTAGGGAAATTAATGTGACAAGAATTATCTGTCATTTTTTAAATAATATAATTTATTTTCTACTAACATATTAGGTGTTGGAATTAATTCGTAGCGTTTTACAAGTGATGGGAAGTACTTTCATTAATGTATTTTTTAATGCTCATGTGAAATAAATAACATTCTTTCATTAAAAAACGCTACGAATTAATTCCAACACCTAATATAACAATCATTATTGCAATAACAAGATAAAATTTTATGAGGTTGTATTTCTTTACAATTTTCAACGATATTCTTACTATTCTAAATAAAAAATTTGCACAGTATACAATATTGGCAAAATTTACATAATACACAATATACATATTGTATATTTGAATAAGCCGTATAATTATTTTCTTTTGAAAGATTCTCTTTGAAATATCTCGACGCTTTCACTTCTCATCTCGAATATGATTTATACTCTAAATTATTATTTACAAATATGAGATACGCAATAAGTTTTTTTTGTGTTATATATAAAACTCTCAAGAAATTTAACAGCTTTTTTTGGATCATTGCGCTCACAAGCCGTTGCTTTGTGAGAGCTTTGTCATACGATTATTATGTTAGAAGCTATTTTCCGCAATCCACATCTCAGCGGACTAGCGAATTTACTATGGTTTACAAGGAAGACGAACGTACGGAATGTGCTTCAGATCTCTCAAGAATGGGCCCTAAGGCTTAGAGCTTGCATATCTACATTCAATATGAGAAGCGGAACCGACGTGCGCTGACAGGATATTTCAAAGGTACTCTGGCATAGAATGTAATTGTGTGCTTTATCAAAATATATTCCAAAACATATCTATTCGGTGAATTCCTTCTGTCAACTAGTAAGAATATCATTGAGGATTGCGAGTAAAAATCCTGACGTGGTAGCAAAATTTCATTGTTTATGTCACTGCAGTACATCGCACGTTATACCTACATCTAATCATGAAATTGGAACCACAATATTTCGGGAAACTTTCACGATTTTTATTATCAATTTTTGTGTCTCACTCAATTCATATGCATAAATTGAGTTTGTAGGTCTGAGGTTAGTGAGTAAATCGACATATTTTACATTTTCAGTACGAACCTTCAGTGATGAAATATATTCAGTGATGAAAGTACCATTATTGACAATTTAGTTGAAAACACAATCGTTCGAGCATGTTATTTTGCACCGTGCTTTCAGACTTCCTTTCATTTTATACGAGAGATGGTATTAAATATTAACATATTATTTATGATCACATTTTCTCGGAGAAGAGAACCGGAAATAGTTCAGGAATCGCGAGATATCATGTTAATGTAATACGTTTCATTGGCGGTTTGATATATACATGCGAGGAATGCATATACGTCGCCTCGCTAATCAAGCTCAATGTCTAAAGCTTAACGCCAATATTGATGTTCGAGATTACTCCGATTCCGGTTGCCCTTTCCCTCACTATTCGCTACAAACTGTGTATTCCAATCTGTTCTGTGTCCTGCCAACATTGCAGATCGATCAATCATTCGTTATATTTTGAAAGCATAATTATAAGTGGTTCAGTTAATTGAAGATTTATATATAGAACTTGAAAAGAGTAAACTTTATTCAAATCTAGCGGAAAATCTTTTGGAAGAATGTTATAACAGACTAGAAATTTAAGTAATAAATAAATAATATAACTTTTTTATTTTATTTAATTTTAAATAGATTAGAACTAATTATTAAAATTAAATTTATATTATCAATTAAATTTTTATATTTTTGTAGAAAAATGTATAGAAAATTATAGGTTTTTATTAATAAATTGAAATATTTTTTTTTCTTTGATAAAATCTTAAGATTCTTCTAATGAGAAATAAGATACAGTTTAACAATAATATCTGATAGCTTTAAAATTATTTAAATTTTTCGAATAAGAAATTTAGATCAAATCAGAGGTTTAATGTACTTGCCAGAGTTACACTTAATTAGGTACAGAAATCGTTTGTTTAGGAAATTATGTAATTACCATCATGCAACCATCAACGCGCTTTAACATTGGTATACATAGCTTACCTTTGTACATATAACATAGACGGTTTACATACTTGATGTAAGTCTTTGAACAGGCATATTGTTGGTTTGGATTTTCAACATCGATAATTCTGATTTAACACTCAAATTGTAACAAGAAAATACATTAATAATAACACAGACCCACAAAAAAAGTATCCTGTGCTCTGGAAAATTCAGCTATTCTTATGCATTTTGAGTCGCTTAATACGAATCTGACATTAAAATAGGATCATCCAGGGTAAATTTTTAATCTAGAGCGAAAAAATGATCCATTTTTCCCTATTTTTGACCCATTTTTTCGCTCTAGATTGAAAATTTGCCCTGGTCTTATTTTTATATTTACATAAGAATAGCTGGGTCTCCACTCCAGCACAAGGTACTTTTTTTTGTGAGCTTTTGTAGTTAATTACACTACGAACTGTAAAAATACGTGTTAAATCTTAAAATTATTATGTCTTGCATCATATATTTAATTAATTAAGTTATATATGTATAGAGTATGTTATTAAATTTGTAATTAAATTAAAATAGACAATGTATTTTCATAATATGAAAAAGAATAAATCTCATATATCTGAATAAAATAAATAGAATAAATGAAATTTGTTTCTGTAATTTTTTTAACACAGGATTATAACAAATTCCGAAATGAGAAAAACATCGATATTATGTGATTCGATACCAATACTCTAATAATAAAAAGAAAAATTGTTTTCATATTTTTATATAGAAAGAAAATAGTCCTTTTTGGTGAAACAATCAAAGTAAAAAGTGAAAAGAAATTGATTACCCAATAAATTTCGCGTATATTATGATATATATACAGTAATAGATTTTAAGAGGGATATATTCCTTTTTTATATAGATATTTTATTTTATTATATATAATAATTTTTCAATTATTTTTGTATTGTTAATTAAATTGCAGATGAATTCTCGAACTATACAATGAATCGACCATAAAATAAAATTGGAAGTTTAAAAGGAAAAAAAAACAGAGAGAGAAGACCCATATACATACATAAAACTCTCGAAAATATAATATATCTCTTTATAATATATAATTATTGAGATTATTATTGATTTGTTGAAAAATCAAAGAGACGTGTAATCATATGTTATATTTTCATTACTTTGAAACGATGTAAATTAATTAAAGGTAAAAATTAACATTTGATTTTTATTGCCTAGCAGGAATAAGTCGTTATAATCTTTGATCTTATTGAATTATCAACGCACGAAAAAGTTGTCTAGTTAATTTTACTAAATATAATACAATATAGGGTGAACAGAGTTACTGCTCCACCTTATATATTTAATGTCTATTATTTTTAATCGACAGACACAGAATAAGTAATTTTGTGAAGAAGAATATACTAATTAGAAAACTTTTTAATTGTTATACTAATTAGAAAAGAATATAATATCGCGTTGAGATAAATGATGAATTGTTTTTTTTCTGAATTGTCCGTTAACGCTTGTTATTTCATTTCATACAAAAAATTTCAGTTATTATGTAACAAATAATCTTTTTATTTTAATATCAAAATATTGTATACAAAAATATTTTTATGTATAGAAGGATATTTTAGTATTTTTAGAGCGAATATTAATATACATCTTTTGTAAATTTACTTTTAAAAATAAAAATGTTATATAAAATGAAAAATATGAACGATAAATAAATATGTATAGCAATACATATGTATAGTATCTCGATCTTTTTGTGATAATATCAAAAGATGCGAGTCCATTTATTCACAGAAAGTATTTTTATTATTTATTGCAAAACAAGATGAAATAAAATATAAAGAAGGTAGATTCTGCAATGCTCTAATTCATACTGTTACCCGTCTTGTCGAATGGAGTGGTGCTCTTAAGCAAATAAGGACACGAAATTGAAACCTCGAGCATCATTATTGAGTCTCGAAACAACCTGGTAACACGACGTGTCAACTGCGGGGCTGTTCAATGCTACTGTTAATTGTAATCAAAGTTTGTAGTCCGAATGTGGTTCTTGCACTCTGGTGCAAATGCACATGCGATATGTGCCCCGTATGCGGAGCTATGCTTGTAATATAAGCAGTGGCGCTCTCAATATAGTGGCAAAATTAGAAAAGCGAATTAATACGTTATTTAATATATAAGCGAACGTCTTCCGAGTTTCTTTTATTAGTTTCAACCTCAATAATTTGTTTATAGAAATAACATTCCCCAAGCAGAACAAGATGAAAATGTTAAAATATCATTAAAATTATTGAAAAATAACTTTTAATGATCATTTTGAAATTATGTTGATATCATTTTGATATCATAATGACTTGTTGTTCTGCTTGGGTCAACTTTTAAGAGGAATACTGCTCGGAGAGAAAGATTTCGTTGTAAAATATCTATAAGTTTAATTAAATACATATTTGAAAGTTGGACAAAATAATTATCTAGGACGCTCACAGATTGCTAGAAAGTCAAAATTTTTTGCAATATTACTTATCATACTTGCGTTTCCTGCATAATTATTTTGTCAAGGAAATTATTTTTAGATCTATATCTACCTAATTTTTACATATTTTAGCCAAATATGTAAAAGCCGTTCTTTCCATGTGGATATGAATTGTGCGCCTTTAGAATGATTCAAGTTATAATACGAAAACACTGTAATAATAAATATGAGATTTCAGTTTAAACGTGTTTAAACTCTGTGTCATCCGGAGCGTACATTGTACTTCCAACATTATGCTAACGAAGATCATCAACGAGTCACAACATTGTCATGCATAAACACGATTTTGATGCTGGCGGTCGCGGTGAAAATTCCTCGTCTCTTTGCACCTTTCCTTACACACTCTCTGCAAGGTATGTCAATACATAGATCGGATAACCACAGCGACATGTTGCATCAGGGAGAATTGACTCACTCGACAATCGCAACTTGCAACTCATACACTTCCACTATCCATTTATTTTTCGCTGTTCTTTCTTTGTTCCTCTTTCTCTTTCCCCGGCTAACGTTCGCTTTCGTGAACAGCTCTCTCATTTTCTCCTCTCAGGAGTTTTTCCTTTTAGCGCGTCTCCTCCACGGTTTCCCGTCCGACGCCGACGCTCAGCTTCATGCACCTCTTATTCTCTGCCGCATAGCGCTGCTTTGCATAATTTCTATCGCTGCAGGTAGACTGGATGTACATATACCCTTACCGCATGCTTGTAGATGTCTCATATACATATTAGATGTATGCGTACTTACACGTGGGTACATTAATGTGGAGCGTGAGAGGAAAGTGAGTCAGGAGGATGGAAGGAAGGAGCGAGTTGAGGCAAGAAGAGTGTGTCGATTTTTACTTCATTACATCGTTACATGCATACACGTATGCAAAATACATACTCTTGTAAAGTAGACACTACGCTCTCCATCGTGAAATTTATAGATTGATAAAAGTTGCAACACTTCGCTGATAAGTCCGCCGCGATTTGAACGGGAACGAGAAGAGAGAGTAAAAAGAATGCTCCGCCACTTTCGCGGCGATCTTAACGCGGATACATTAAACTTTCTGCATAGCGTGTAATCCTCATTTAAATTTTATATATTTTATATATTGGTATATATGTATACGTAAGTATACGTAGGACGAGGGTTCTCTGCGCTTCGTGGTGTTGGAAATTCGCGAAGTTGAAGTTTCTTCTTAACAGTCCAGGCACGACATCCGGTTCGTTTCGCCCGATGGCGGGGATTTTCAAGTTTCAAATGAATCCACTATCTTGGCGTTGAGGTGGAAATACGTCTTCCTGGCCCCCGAAAGACGATTTTCCTCGGGAACACATCGGTCCTCGGTGTTCGAGCTCTAAATAATGTTGGAACGTGAGTAACCTACTGAAAACGGTGGCTTTATACCGGTCATCCTCCGCCCACAGTCCTTCTCTCGCTCCGTCCTTCATGCTTCATTCTTTCTTTCTACTTCCGCCTACGTCTTCCTTCCGTTCTCTTGCCGTTTATACCTTCGATCCTCTTTACTCGATTTACTTGGAGCTCGCAGCCCTACAAATTGCCGACAATCCCATATCTGTCGGATCTTCACTCTCGCGCGATATTGGCTTCCGCTCTCGAGCTGTCATACCATCGCTAATTCCCTGTGTGTATACAGACCATGTGTGTGAAATTTCGAATCTACGTGATATAAATCAAAAGAATGGGATTTCAGTAGCGGCACAATGATTTACGAGATGACAGAAGTTATATCGGGATCTTCGAGGCGAAAGAGGGTTATTGCGCTTTTCGATACGTCGTTACCTAATTCGTTAAAAAGGAATTTTCAATCTATGACTTTTGTATTGCTGGAGAGAGTGCGGTAGACTAAATTGTCTTTAACAAAAAGAATGATTTAAAACAATATTGTTTCAACTACTAAAAATTGTTTAAATTAAGGAGGTTCTTGCGCTATTTCCTAGTCAATAAACAGTTTCATATAATAATATGTAAAACATTTAAAGTAATGGAATAAAAAGATTACTAATAATGTCTTATGCCATTATACATAATTATTGTTAATTTTACATGTTTAATATTTTTAAAATGATAAAATAAAAGTTATAAGCTGATGGTCATTTGATGTACACGCATCATCAATTCGACAGATATATTCTAGCTTTTGAAGAATATAAACTTCTTGTAAACTGTACGATCAGTTTAAATGAAACTTTAGAAGAGCAAACTTAAGTGTTTATTTATAATTATAACGATTTTTAAATTGTTGCTACGCAAGTGTCTCAATTTAAAAGAGAATAACAGAATAAGGTTATATCTTCAACTTGTAATGTAAAATTCTATAAATTTAGAATTAAATATCTTTAAAATGATACAATGAAATTTTTTCTAGATATTATTGATATTATTAACTTTTGTATTACATGTATATTACAGACTTGTCTTATATTTCATCAAACGCGAGAACTTCCTTAATAGGGATATCACTTCTCAAGTATTGAACTTTTAAAAATTTAGGCTATCTTGCTAATAGCTGAAATGTTGCGTAATTCAAACGCAGAAAATGGAAAAAGCTCAAGATGAGAAAAATTTATCTTTACATAACTATTTTTAGTGAATTTGTTAGAGTTTCTTTTTTAAAGAAATTAATTTTTGTTCAAATTTATTTCGCTCAAAAATCTATTTCGTATAAAATATAAAATCTGATATATAATATTTAAAATAAAAATAATTTTATGGCTTCTAAATTGAATATAAATCAATTGCCTATAAAATATTATATAATATTTTTTCGGAATACTTTATGAAAATTTAAATAAGTTTAGTGTTAATTGATAAAAAATACCAAACAATTTGACGCATTATCGTGCGTTGTTGCGTATTTCTGTTGGATAGTTCGTTACGTACGCGTGTTTGAAAACGAGGCGTTTCGAGAAAATATTGCAGTCAGTTTGTTGCCAATAAATTACGATGACTATATATCGGCCGGAGAACCGTCGCTAATGACGAGCGAACCGTAATAATTCCAGGATATTACGCCGGACAGTCGATAACGAGCGATATTTCAATACGCCCACCATTTCACTTACTGCCGCTTCGAGTGATCGGTGCTTACCTGTACGTCGTTAATACTATTACGAATGCGTTTTACAAATTCCATATGCGTTGCGTTTGCAATGTGACGTTAGGATGATTTTCTGGCGCTATTGGTACCATTATAATCCAGTGATTAATTGGGTAGACTAAATCAAAATCCTGTTTGATCAATTTTAGACTATACGTGCGATTTATTAGTTGGTTACCTTTGTGTTTGTGTTTGGATCGTTGGGTCTCAAATTCTTAACTATTGCGCCATGGCGTGTATTGTACATCGATGTTTGTAAATGTATTTGTTGTAATCAGTCAAGCGAACATGATATTGTCACGATAATGTAATAATCGTTTTAATAACAGATCATTTAATAACTAACTGTACAATTTTAGAGTTTACGATAATTGATGATAAATTACAATGATAATTGATGATGAATTACAATTAATTCCGTTAATCTGATGGAAAAGAAAAATGAATAACTTACACGCATTTCATGATATTATATGAAATTATTTGAATTTCCGTTTAATGTTAATTAGCTTATTTCTGTAGTTGAAAACGAAAGGTAAATCCCAAAATTATCGGTTTTAGCATGTTTGTTATTTCGTTGTAATGGGAACAGATTCCATAGGATTAAATATAAGTTCAATTGAAGCTCTCAAATACGATTATTTGAAACTAATATAACAATCTAGTAAATCGAGTTACAATAAAAAATTATTGTTATTTATATATATTTTTAAATAACATTTTTAAAAAAATATTATTTATTCATTGAATTATTTTAATATTGTGTTTTTTATGTTTTTAAAACATTTTCTTTCTCTTTTTTCTCGCTCTCTTTCATTATTTTCCCTAATATTTGAAGACACTGTTCCAGAGGGTATAATAAATAACGGTTCTATTTATCTGCTTATATCCTTCAAACGATAATTCCTAAACCTTCATTATTTTGATTCATAATTGTGTAATGTAATTCTCGCATTATGTAATGTAATCTGTGCATTACTGTGCATGCAATTATCTGTCTCACATTAGGTGTTTTTAACGCGTTGTAAAAGAGATGTGTGTGGCTGTTAGGTCGTTCACGTATACTCGCTTCTTCACGGCAAATTAAACATGTCGCCTTTATACCGATTATTTGCTTGTTGTTGAATACACGTATCCGTCCATACCGCCAGCAGCGCAGCGGCGGAAGCCAGAGCGGTGGCTCCACCCTACCGTGACCGAGCTACCCCCGACATAGAGAGGTGAATAATTTTAACCAAGTGCACTCGAGCTGCGGGAGCTTGTCAGTTTGCGCGGCCATATTCCACGGTACGCCCAATGTCTATGCTCGACGATCAAATGGGTTAATGTTTGAGAGCTGCAAGTGTTTCTGAAAAGACTACTTGAGTCGGTCGAAATATTTTATAGAGGCAGAATTAGCGGCTTTTCATTGTTGGAATTTGAGGGAGACATGATATGAGATCGTGAATTATTAAAATAAGCCTGTTACGTATATTAATCCTATATTTCTGGCCTTTTTTTAAATGTAATTACTCGCGTGAGATGTTTCAGACGTCTCGATGTTATCTCTCAATTTTCATCTCAGAGTTCTTTTTATTTACAATAAAGATTAATAAATAAATAATATTCTACACCTCTTATAGTTAACGATAAATGCGAAACATTTTTTTAATTGTAGAATAATTTATATGCTAAATATAACAATATATGTAAATAGCATTCATAGATTTAGCGAATTTATAAGGCTGGGATGTTTTAGATATTCCATTCCAGTGGAATAAAGGTTTAAAAAGATATTCTCTAAATCTGAATCAGTGGATAATCACTGATATCAGTGCCAAGTATGCCACTGGTAATCAATAAATGAAATGTGCAGAGATCCCTAACCCAGCTAATCTTTATGTGATCTAACTAATCTTGTTTTAGTGTCATAAATTTAATGATTATGATATTGAAAGATTGAAATTAATGTGCAAATATCAGTATTTTAGTTATATAATGCAAACATTCTTCCTTTTTTAATTGAACTTCACTGAATATCAGTGCCAAATATGCCACTGGTAATTAGTGACTATCCATTAATCCAGATTTAGAAAGTATGTTTTAATACCAAACATAGAAAAGATTAATTTAGGAAAATATATAAAGCCAGTCGGGGCTTCACAAAACTTTGTTCACATTCAATGAAGTTTATTGGTTGTATTTTAAAAAATTACATAATTATCTCTCTCTCTCTCTCTCTCTCTCTCTCTCTCTCTGTAGCTGATTGAGAGAAAAAAAATGGGCAATGGAACGTTCTTTATATACCTACTGCAGTGTGCATTCCTATAGTCGCGTAACACACATACACACACACACACACACACACATACACACATCGTTATCACGCTTTGATAGAAAAAAAAGTAGCTGCAAGGAGTTTCCATATAAACTCGTTGTCAGAGGGTACTTCCTGGCGATTAAACTTCGTTGGAACACAACGGTTGACTGAATCGCATTGAAAAAAAAAACCGAGAGGAAAGACGAAGTACAGGAGGAAGAGGGAAGGAAACTGGTCGGATTACACGTGACTGGCGAGGATTTATCGATGAGTTGAGCTCAGATTAAGGCTCGCCCGCACAAGTGGGAGCGAAGTAAAAAATTCTCCAGCCGACGCGAATCGATCGACGATGAATCGGGAGAGCGATCGGGCGTGTCATACGAACGACGTCGCTGTTAATTGTTGCCTGTCGATGTGCCACGGCCGCAGTCAACTGCCGTAAGATTTATTCTCGCGCGTTTCTTCTTCGGAGTAACGAAACCTGATTTCGAGAACGTTTCGGCCGTCTGAGCCTGTGTTTTACCCAGGATGTTCCGCTAGGATTAACTCGCTCTCGACGTTGCTATTTCTATCCTGGAATTCCGCATCAAGTATTTTGTGCTCATCTCGTTAATATTTTATTTATAATAAAATTAAAGAGTTACAAATACAGGCTCCCTTTTGTAAAGAAGTTATTCTGTTTCTTCAATATTGAGTTGAATTCAAATTCTTAATGAGGGAAACAAGATGGAATCAAAGTTTGCAGTGAAACTTCAGATTTCAGTACAACTTTGATGCATTCGTTAATGCTTATTAAAAATAATAACAATCAAATGAGCATTTATGCGATTTGAAGTTGTGTATTTGTTGGTGAAAGTTTGTAAACCTCTGCTTTGGAAATGAATTCTCGTTTAAGTATAAGATAAAATCTTTGCAAATAGCGATGCTATTTTAATTAAATCGCCGATGATTGAAGTTTCCACCTAGTATGCCATTTAATACAAGTCCGATAGCGTCGAGTGTCGATTTATATGCATAGAGAATTGATGCCATCAAACGGGATGTTTGCAGACGATAAGCATTAAAAGACTTTCATCGTTGCCTCAGAGATAGCGATTTTAATAAACTTTGTTACGCTCGGGAACGTGAGGTCGTTGCTTTCAAACTGCGCTTCCAAAGAGCTGGCGTAAAGTTTGTAGTCAAAGCATCGCTTTTCGTTATCATGAATCTGTCCAAATGAAACAATATGCATATGAAACAGCAATAAACATTTGAATATTTGCCATAAAAAAAGCGCAATATTACGTAACTTTCTGTGAAAATAAAATTAAATAAAATTTTTATATTAAAGTTGCTGGTATATTTATTCTTTTATTATTTCTAATTCAGATACATATCAGATTCATACATATATCCACAAGCGATGTTAATATTTTTAAAATTATTCCTCAAGGTTACTTTCATGAATTCTTAATTTTATTTAAATGTAAAATATATACGATCATTTTATGATGAATTATTTAAAAGACAGCGAATTTTCCTTAGATATTACAAAGTTCGAAAATATTTTCTATTAGTCGATAGCGTTCTGTTAACGATAATATGAAATGAAACCTTTGAACTAAATTATTTTCAGAATTAATTTTGTATAATGGAAGTTAAATTCTAAGCTTTATGTGCTTATCTTTGCTGTGGAATAAATTTCACTCCGTTAACGATGAAAATTTTGCTTACAGCACCAGGAAAGCATAACACTTGAAAGATTGAGTTTTTTTTTTTAAATGGAGCTTTCTCCTGTATACGATCGCGGCTGCTTGTTCAACGGCGTCTCTCAGATACAGCCATTAATTTATTGGATGAAAAACTCGCGTGTTATTAAGCTGCGTCGGTTAATTGGGTTAATGAGGCGATGGACTTGCCGCAATGAAATGACAGCCCGCGTTGTTCCAAGAGTTGGCGCGTCAGGAAATTCATTAGGAAAATCCTTGGATTTTCTGTACGTTATAAAAGTTCAGCCACTTGGATAACTTGTATAAACGGTTGACAAGAAACAACATATATAAATAAATGAATTAATTAATAATACAAGGTATTAAATATGATGTTTCAATGTTTTTTGAACATCCCTTTTTATTGTTTCTTATTAGAAAGTCTTCTCTACTATTTTGAGTTTCTTAATTTAGATAATTCTTTTAATTTACACGAAATAATTACTTGTTAAATAATCTATATTTGCAAATGCATAAAAATAATATCTTTTTTATTGAAGCAATTTTCTTTTATTATTAGTGATGATTCAATTACAAATTTTGCAATTTATTCACTTGACGTATAATTTTTTTGTAATGTCGCCGCAACAAATTATTGACAAAAGGATAAATAATATAAAATACAAACAATAATAAAAAAATAAATAGTTTTTTTCGAAAATAATTTTTATTATCATATTTTTTAAAAATTCATTATTCTTTGTTTGTATTGTCGTTTACAATAAATGACTGATGCGACGAAAGTTAAAATGTACATGTTCGTTTTCACACGTATGGTTACACATACGCGTTGGCGAAATACCTTTCAGATATTTTGTGCGGCAACACACAGTTACAAAGTCGATATTTTAGAATTGAAACCTAAACATGGTTAAAGGACGGTTTGCCACTTCACGGCGCTTTACCGCAGGAGCAGTTCGAAATGCTCCAAATTTACGATTTCCGTTGTCTGAAATCGCTCGGTTCGAAGTTCGAGCTGCGGCGACAATAAATCAGCATCGTATTGTATATGGCACTTTGAATATGCGATGTCAATGTGCTTTGGGTGAAAGCAGATTGATTTTCGTCGTAAAGAGCACTGTTCTTATATTAGCAAAGATACGGAAGAACGTATTTTTTTCTAATTATTTTAATTATATTTTATTTTTCCTCAAGAGTAGTAGATAAAATACGTAAAACTGATATTTCATACTTTATCGCACGATTAAATATGAAATAGTATCTTTATATACATTACAAACACATATTTTATCTGAACTTTTACTTTCGATAATCAAAGAAAAATATACTTGACATTCTTATTATATGTTTTAACGACTTATTCCGCGATCCGCAGTTGAATTTGGCGAGCTGTCGAGTCATTTTTCATTCATCCGCATAATGCAATACCTTAAGCAATCAAACATATTCATTTCTGACGATGACGGCATCGAAAATGGAAACGGTGGATTTGCGTGACATATGCAATGTGGATACACGAGGGTCGATCGATACGGGGCGGAGCAGATAGATCGTTGTATTCTTTAGACAAGACACTGCGACAGTTCACGGCAATTCATATTCGGATTCTTGAAACGCAGCGTTTCATTTCTTATTGTAGTGCCATCGTCTATATACGAGACGCCGTCTTAAATTAGCTTATCCATATGGATCGCGATTGTCGGTTCGTATCGGGGCACATCTCATAGATCACCCGGATTGCTTTCCCATTGTGTTCTTCGTACGGACCGTGTGATTCCCCTCCCATTTTGCATCTCAATGCTTCACCCTTTCCATTTTCAGTCATTCTATCAGCCACCGACACACCCATCCCTTATCGAATTACCCTGCAACCGTCGAGCGGACATCCCCCTTTCGCGATATCTGCGTCTAACAATAAGTGCTCTTGTCTTGAATTTTAATAACTTGTGGCGCCAGGATTTTTAGACTACTGTAAAGTGACTGTATCGTATTACATCATTAGATTCTATAAGTTGCAAAGAGATAGTTCTTTTTAGCTGCAAGAGTCCTGCTTAGGAAAAATTACATTTGCATTAATGTTACCTGCTCGAAATCTTAATAGACTCTGAAACGTTTATAATTCAGTGCCGTACAACGAATAACGGTACAGTTTGAAATCTCAACTGGAAGGAAATTTGATTAAATTTGCAATCAGTTATCTTAGTTCTTAGAGGATTACGAAATTCTAATGTAATAGGCTTAAAAACTGGGTGTTTCCGGGGTTTTCAGCACTCTCCTTTTAAAATTTAATTTGAGTTCGAGCATACTTCGAAAGAATTTTAATTCGAGAACTAGTTGTAAAGATATTCGACATCGAGTGTTAAAATGTTGTAAAAAAGAAGATGACTAAATTTTTGTCCAACAGAAGTTGTCGCCAAATTTATAAAGCAACTTATAGCGTAAAGAAATCATGCAACAGCGAGTGGCAACAATATCAAATTAATACGAAGGATCCAATGAAATATTATGTGTCCAACATTAATAGGTATGTGTATACGTGAATTTTCAGCTCGGGAAATATTAGCAATGGCGAAGATGGTGTGGAAAAATTGTTTCCTTTTTCCCCGCTGTTCTAGACGTGAGACGAGCTATTCCCGCGTCGTTATTCGCGCGAAACCGTCCGCGTTCAGTAACAGCCGCGCCATTTGAATAATTACGAGCCATAAAGCGCAGTATTTGTCACTTCGTACGCTAAATTGCAACGGCAATCGTTGTCGTGCAGATGAGAGAGCCGAATTTCGCAGCGAGCGGGGAAAAATCACGGACGACATATAACACAGCGGTCTTCTCTGTCCTGTGCTCTCTCTTTCTCTCTCTCTCTCTCTCTCTCTCTCTCGCTCTCTCGCTCTCTCGCTCTCTCGTATTCTCTTTTAACTTTGATTAACGGTGCGCGAGTATGATCGCGGGCGCGTTGTTTCCAAATGGGAAGAAACGAATTTACATGGCGCGGCAATCCATTTTCGACAGCTCGCCCGAAAACGTATGGCCGTGAGTATTTGCAATGTACGACGTAATATCGAAGCAGTGACCGATTGATTTTTCGATAACCGAGCACATAAATGCAAGATATGGACACAGACGTGCTCGTGTACGAGTCTTTTTGGGCGAGTCAGCACTCTACGCGCCAACAGAGATGTTTTAATCGAAAATTTATCGCCTATAGGAATCTGGTAATAATTCATAATCTTCTCTCGTATATATATATATATATATATATATATCTTCTGTTATATATCTTCGTAATTGAATACATTACACTCTGTTAAATTTAATCCCATTTCTGTCGCCGGTGGTTTTATCGATATATCACGCGCAATTTTTATTAAAACTAACAACTGGACCTTCGAAAAGATGTGCGATGGCTTCTCGACATCATAATGTATATGTGATCATATTTTCTTAGAGAAAATAAAGGACAAACCTGACAATTTTAGAATTTTATTTCTAAATATTTCCAAATTAGTTTGTGACATTTGTGTATCAGAAGTCTGTGTATTAATTTTTGAAATTTTCTTGCGCAGTATATCTGAAATACAACTCTCAAATAAAGCACAAGTCATTATAACATCAAAATGATGTCAAAATAGCTGCAAATTTGACTACTAAGGTGATTTATCCAAATATGATGGAAAAGCAAAATATCTTTAAAATTTATATAAAATTAATTTAAGTATAAATGTCTGTATGAAATTTGGGATCGATTCATCGTGTAATTATTCAATATAATTGAATTAGAAAATTATCTTTTCACTCAATGTTTAACATTGCGCTTATGGCAACCGAGATGCGTTTATACATCTATACACTGAAAGCTAATAATGTTCAAGACAGATCGATAAAATTTGAAAAAAATTAATTTAAAAATAGTTTACTACTGGATTTTATAACAAATATTTACCTCTTAACCTAGCAAGATCACGGATCGAGATTAAACATGGAACGTTGCTACGTCTAAAACTCGGCTTCTCTACACTGATGAAACTAGTGTTTCTGTATTTATTATTATTTTAATTTTATTGAATTCAATTATCAAAAAGAGTTTAAAAAATCAAGTTTTAAATTTTGTGTAACACTATTTTTGATATAATCAATCTTTTTATTAAATATGTCAGTTTGACTAATATAGTCGGGTTAGAACCACCTTAAAAGTCACTTTTTAATCAATCACGACTCATTTTGACATCAATTTGATGTTATTGTGACTTTGTTTGGCCATTTGGGCTAATGTTGTCCTTGCATAAAATTAAATTTGTCGTTATTCCATATAGGATTTTACAATCTGAGTACTGACTGTCATAGTTTAGGAACTGGCGCAGTACTGGCTAAGTACTGGATGATAACTTGGGCCCAATACGATGATACTAGCCCAGTAATTTTAGGTTTAGCCAGTCATTTAAATTCAAATTTTAGCTCAACTGGCTGATGGAACTTTTGCCATTTAACAGTCGTAGCGTTGGCTAAGTGTTGGTTTCGTTATAACTGCTGATGACTTACATAAGTAGTTTTCATAAAAATTCGCTTATTAGTACATTAGTCAATGGAATACTAATTAAAAAGGGGGAAATTTCCCGTTATACTATTAATTAAAATAAAGGGCAAAATTGAATCTGGAACAAATAAATAAATCTAATAAAGCACAGCCGTCTGAAATAAAGGACTGTTCTTTGCAATAAAAGACGTATGGTCACTGCTATGTACACGTCGTCTGAAGATTTTTCTCGGCCCTACGCATTAGCGGTTATAGCTTCATAGATAGTTAACTATCGTTATAACTTCGCTTAGACTGGCGCGCGGATATTCGCTGGCTGCGATTTACGAGTGACGAGCACATCATCGATCTCTCGCAACGCGTCGAGCGGCTGAAGTGTTTAGAGTGTATGTGCAGCCCGCCGCCGGCGTCGCGGTGCAATTCATTTTACGGCGATTTATCCGGAAAGCCGTTGAAGACTCGCGAGGTTGAGGCGCGAGGGGTGCACGGGACAATTGATTTCTTTCCTATCGCCAGCGTCAAGCTCCGCGTTGCCGTGCGCGTCAAGAGTTACACGATCCATAACCCGTACAGCACGGTCCGAAACGAGCTGGAGGTGGAGCATCGTAAATTCCGAAAGAGCGCTTTAAATTAAGCCACGTCTCATCGGCTAAAGAGAGGTATACGATGTTATAAAACGGCGAAAAACCGACAGTACCGGACGCTGATTTTATTGTCAACACAGCCGTCCCATCCATCATGGCTTTTACGTCGCTCTTCTTTCTACAAATATATCCGTGTTTTCCTCGTGATAATAAGTTTATTACAATTATAAGATGTTATTTTGTGTAATGTCAAAACTTCCATCATGTTTTTCATGTCTGAAAGTAGAGAATTAAATTGTATCGTCGATCTGAAAATATCCTGTTTTTTTTTAAACAGGTGGCATGTTTTTAAAGAGAGAGAGAGAGAGAGAGAGAGAGAGAGAGAGAGAGAGAGATACATCATTATTTTTTAGCTTATATTATTTCTACATGATGAAAAAGTTTGCTGTTATATTTCATGTCAATATTCAGTAAATATTCAAAATATAAAGTGGCAGATGTTCGATTTATCTGGCTTTAGGTATCAAGCAGTTTATACACATATGTTCTGAAATTCTGTAATATTTCTGAATATTGAAACTCTATGAATTTCTTTCTTGATCTGTATAAAACACTGTAATTCTATGGTATACCAAAAATCTATATTATGTTTTACGTACATAAAAAAGAACATGATAATAAATCATATAACGATTTGAAAATTCCGTTTTTAAAAAGAAAAATATTTGATAACAATATACTGAATTGTTATTGTTTAGATCTTTATTTAAGATATAATTTTAACAGTTTTTTTTTCCTTTTTTCTTCATGTATGTAAGACACACACACACACACACACACACACACACATAAAATATTAAAAATATTAATGTTAAGTTCCCAGAGTTTAAATAAATGTATCATTTTGGAATCTGTCTCGATGCATTTGATGATAAATATTAACGACAAATATTATCGATTCCATATGCGTGTTTAATATATATTCGGAGATTTAATGTTATCTCTAGATACAGAAACTCCATGATGTTCTTAACACGATCAAGTGCTCTCTTCATATTGCGTGGGCTTCTATCCAATAGTTTGTCTCTCGTTCTCGTTGATTCTCCCAATAGGAGAGGAAATAGACAACCGGTCCAGCTGATACTGTTCCGCTCCGGGTGCATAATAGTCTAGTTAGTAGGTGCAGTCGGTACCAGATTCGATTAGCCTCGTTACAGTTGCTCGAGCTACATGGCAGCTTTAAACGACAAAGCGATACGTTTGAGCTGCGCTACATTACGTTTTTTCCCGTTTACATGGTGAATGTGCAACGTGAAAAATAATAAACACATTTACAAAATAATCTTCGTGTTACACAATTTTCTTTAAATTGAAAAAAGTATTTTTATTGTTGCATTACGCTTTTTTCTGCCATAGGTCTTGATTGCAGCTGCTTTAAACGAATCTTGTTAACAATAACAAATGGTACGTTCCGTAGAAACGTATTGTTTGAATTTTAATATTGTTGATTTATAGCGCAGGAGTGTTGGAAATATACTTTTTACTTTTATTTCTCGTCACTTTTGAACTACTTCTTAAAAAATTAAAATAATTCGAACGGTATTGATTATAGATAATAAAATTAATTTTGCTAAAAAAAAAAATCCTCGACTGAATTTCTAAACACATAATTTTCAAATGTCAATAAATACATAGTTATTTCGTGAAATGCGATAAATTATTACGCCACATACGTGGCTAGTAATATGTCACGTTGCCAGGTAGTTTAACTTCTCGTGGTGGACGGTAATATATTTTTCTCTACATCGATGAGCTTCGCCCGTTTATATCTCCTGTCGTTAACTGCTATGCAGACATCGTTTTCCATTCGGCAAACTTTTATGAATCGCTCACAGTTCGTTGATGGTTACAACTCGCGTGCATGTAAAAGTCGGAGTAACAGGCTGACGCGAACGCTGGGAAAAACGACGCCTCCGAACGAGAAAGACGTTCATGGATGGCACAAAAACTTTCGACGCGTTTGCTTGGCCTTCTTCTCCCACGCGTCAATTTGTATCCTTCGAATGGATAATGGTTCGCCATTTGTTTTTGATTGTACTTAAACTGGTGCACTTAGCGCTATCACTTGTAGCAACCAAATTTTATTTCCTATTTTAGAATAAGTTTGTTTTGCTTGTAGCTTACAGTCGCTCTCATCGTATGGAATTTTCGTTGTATTGACAGCTAGATGATGTGCGAACGATATTTTTTAAGTCCGAACTTGATGTAAATGCATTTGACACAAATATGATAATCCGACAATTAAGAGTCATGTTTTTCCCTTATTTTTAGACTATTTATTTGCTATTTTTTATATATTTATATAATTTTGCATATCAATTTCTACACAGGATAACTCATACGTTTACATGATACATATATAATATTACAGTACAATTAACTTTTTTGAAAAAAAATCTTTTTGATGTTTGAAGACTTGAAAAATTCTCTTTAATTATTGTTTTCACATTCACATTCAGTTTTGCTGCGAATAATTTTTTGAATAATTTCTGAAAAAACAATGCTTTGCATGAATTATTTTATATATGTAACTTAATTATAGAAACGTAATACAGGATGCTTTACAGAATTTAGAATGTCATCTGTACTTATTTCTTAGGATATGCTTTATTATATTTTATATTTAGTAACATATGTACGAAAATTTATGTCTATGTAAATTTGCTAAAATAGAAATATTTTATCAATGCTTTAATTACGTTACGCAATGCTTACAATGCTTAAATACGTAGGTTTTTACCTAGCAAGAAACGTCTCAATCATCTTAACGTCGGCTATACATTGATCCAAGATCATGATAATTGTTTTTCGACATTGCACCGAACGTGCGAGAGAAAGCTGCTTGATCCGGATTGATGGATGCGACGGCCACGGTTCATTATTGGTTCCATTATATCGGCTTCTTCAAGCTGAATCCGATCACTGTCGGACAAGCTGTTCGATCGACCTATCCTTTTATTGTGTAACGAAACTGTCCATCAGTTAGGGTATACCACTATCGGCGATCAGAGTCGCATACATACATGCTGTACGTATAGTATCAAAGCAGTATCATGGGGCCTACGGTCAAATGTTAATGAAGACAGACCCCCAGTGATATCAAGTGACATGTAAGTAGCCACTTGAGAATAAGCCCTGAATGATTAAAATTATGCTTCTTGATACACGAATATATTGGCGATATATATTGGCTTTATATATGAAAAAATATCAAGAAAGATGGTTTTTTTTTGCAAAGAAATGAAATTAGAGGCTACATACTTCTTAAAAAAGAATTGAATAATGATCAGTCATATTTAATTTCCATTCACATTTTAGTTGGTCTTGTTTATAATAATCTTATAAATAATATAATATCTTAACAGTTTTAAAAAGTTATAATTTTTTTTCTCAATTTTGTATTTTTAGACGTGTGCATATACAATACATATATATGTATATATACATATATGTACAGGATAAGGCATAAATATATTTTAAAATTTGTGAATACATATTTTTGGATAAAAAAGAAAAATAAATGTTTTTATAAACATTCTCAAACAGAACGTAATTCATCATAACATCAAAATAATGTCAAATGATTATTAAAAGTCACTTTTCAGTAACGATTTATTTTAACGTCATTTTGACGTTATCATAACTTATTGTTCTACTTAGGTTACAGGTCATAAATGCTTCATCATTAAAATAATGAATACAAATACAGTAACAATGAATTTATTTAAAAGTTTCAGATGGATACTTTTTTGTTTACAAGAGATGCTTAAACTTCTCCATCATTTTTCACACGTGTCTGTGCATGACATATACATGACATTGACGCATTATTTCAAATTTATTTACGTCCATTATTTTGATAACAAAGCATTTACAACCTAATGTTTATGGGAACATTTGTTTATAGAAACATGTTTGTTTTTCTTTTTTATGCAAAAACACGTTTACGAAATTTTAAAACATATTTATAGATTTGATCAAAAATATTAGGCACCTTATTAACCATTATTTAAAATTTTAGACAAGAATATTTTAAACCGTAAATGTGGGAAACACAATTGATAAACTAGAAGCTTATACCGATCGAAACTAGATCTTTAATGCTTTAAATAATTTAATGTAAATTATATATATATATATATATATATGTATATTATATATATATATATATACTACATATATGTACATGTATATAGATCATATTTGTAGTCATTCAAACTGCGCGCCGAATTGATTTTCCGAGAACTTATAAACGCAATTAAACCATTGTAATAATGCCATAAACTAAATTAAATTGATAAACAATTTTTTTAATAATTCGATGCTCAATCAAGCAATCATATTAGAAAGATGTTAATTTGCTGAAAAACTGTAAATAAAGTAAATAAATTAAAGTTTTAATTCAAAAATTGATTTATGGTCTTTGCTGTAAATTATCTTTTGTTTCAAAAATCCTTTAAACTTATGTACATATAATGCCAATAAAGAATAGGTAATAATAACAATGCAAGTAAAAAAATTCCAGATGAATGAATAAAATATAAGTGCCTAATATTTTTGTTCAAGGCTGTATAATTCACCTGGTACATAACATAACAAACAGAACAATTTAAAATATACATATTAAGGGGAAAAAGGAAATAAAATTGGTTTATTCGCACAATCGCCTATTTCGAAAATTTCGATAAAATACAGTTTAGAACGTGTTTGAGAATTCTCTTTGTCGCCTTTCTTTAAGAAGAGGAGCATCAGAGCGCGAGAAGTTGCCCTAATACGATGAAGTAGTTCTTCGAGGCATACGATTATGCTGATAATAGAGAGGTAGGCGAGGTCAGCAAAGAAGCGATAAAACTTCCTCGAGAGGTTCTCCTTCTCTGTTTTCCTGTGACACAACAATACCGTTCAAGCCTTCTTTTATGGGCGGTTACGCTCCTCACCACGAGTAGTAAATGACTTGGTCTGACAGCCGTGTTACGTCTTACGATGGACGGTGACTCGCTCGGAAAAGTTTGATGTCGTTGGTATTAAAAAGAATCGACAGAAGACGCACTTAAATACCGTAACCTGAACAGAGATATGGCTTCCGGTCGCGCGATTACCTGCTTCCGTTTAAATACTTTAAGTATGGTACATGAAATATGTCGAATCATTGCCAGGCCGCAAATTTTTCTTTTCGCGCTATGCGAGTTCAAGCGAGCAGCATGTATTGGTCTTTCCACTGCGGAACAATCGCATGCGGTTTATCGCGTGTTCTCGCAATTAACTAGAGACCCGGATTTAATGCGTTCGACAGCCAAGTGACTAATTGGCTTGTTCCGCCATGACGTTTGTATCGATAAAATGTGAATTCATACTAGCGTATAATATTAATTTGAATCGCATTTAGAAATTTTCTTAAAATACTTGACATTTATATTATAACGATTCAATAAAATATAATCGCTTATTTGCTACAATAACGACATAACTAAAACAAATTATCATTTTTTAGTTGCTTGCAAAGAAAAAGTAGAAATATAAAGAAAAGTGAAAGAACATACTTTAACATACTTTTATTTTTCTATAATCAGTACATTCTATAATTATTATGTACATTCTATAATTATATATAAAATTGCGTTTTAAAATTAATATTATAAACATTTTTAACGATTCAAAATATTCAAACTTATTTTCTAAATTCTAAATAAATTAAAAAATTTTGTTTTTTGAATGGTATCATTGTAACAAATGTAGAGACGTTTTCAGAATTTTTTAAAAGTATATCCATATTGATTTTGCGATAAAATTATTATGCTTTATGATTAATTATGTTATTTCAAATATAATCCCTTATTCAAGAACACAACTTATAATTACTTTTAATATTAAATATACATAGCTGATATCTGATGAATACAAGGATTGTTCATTAAATGTTTATTTAGATAATCCATTATCTGGTTCGCATTCCTCAACATGACATTAACTTTAAGCTATAACATGCAGTTGTGCATTATACGAGGATATCTAAAATCAATTGTAAGTTAAAAATAGCACACTCAAGAATAGAAATGGACAACTAAATAAGTTTAGCGCAGAGGCTAATAGTCGATAACCGCCATACGTCAGATCTATAAACATAAAAGAAAAGGCTGGCTGCAAATACACGGCAGGAATGTCAATGAAAAATAACCCAAAGGCGGATATATACATTACGATTTTATTTTATGGCACAGTATTTCATCTTCACTCTGTTAACAGCTTGTCATTTCCCTGGGATAACCCAGTTTACGATCAAACCTGCATTATGACGATCAATCAGAATTTGCAGGTACAATATCGCGAATTATCCGTATAATTTCATAACGCCACGATGTCGGACGTGCATAGCGATGTCTAAAGCGGACTAATTGCGAAATCGTTTCGGTTCCTGTTCCAAGTAAGATTTATACGTGCTCGTAAAAGAGCTTTTCTCAAAACTTGTTTCATTTCTTTCTGTCAATACGATCTTCTTTATCTTAGAAGTGTGTCGTAAAACTCATTACGTACAATCATGTATCATTGCCAGTGATTGCTTGCCAACTAATCATAATTTACTGTATGTGTATGATTTTTCTTTTAGACGATTTGTATTCGTTTACCAAACTTCATTATTTTAAGAAAGTTGTAAGAGCATAAAACACATATATTTACGCTTTGAACAAACTACATGCATATAAAAGTTGTGTTCATAACATTCTGTTTTTATTGAGCAACACATTTTTATAGACCATTATTTTTACATTATTATTACATTTATTGTTATAAACAAAAATTTTTTAAATAATAATAAAAATCTAAATTTTTTTTGTATAAGTACTTTAAGTATTAAAAATGATTTATGCATAGTTTCATTGAGATTTACTAATTAGTAAAAAATAAATATTTTGTTTTTTTATTTTTTGAACAACTGTTTAAATCTCAATGTAGCTTTACATAAATATTTGTGAATTCATAAAGTACTTATATAAAAAAAATTGAGATTTTGATCATTATTTTATAACACATTTTCATATATTACTATTAGAGTACAAATTTAAAAAATATTAGGAAACATCCGACTGAGTACAACATAAATATGATAGAGAGCGCCAAAGATCGGTTAAAGTTAAATGTTTCGAATAATATAATATTCTTGGTTAATGAATTTAATTTATCTTAGATGTGATCGTGTGTGCCGAAACTTCAGACTTTTAAACACAATCAATTTGAGACGCTAATAATAGCGAGCCAAAACGTTCGGTTATTCGCGCACATATATAATCCCCTCTCCCCTTAATTTAAATAAAGAACTTTTATTGTGAAAAATAATACCTCAGAAGAATTTGAACCTGGGATCTCTCGACTTTCTGGGACGAGTGTCTAAAAAATATTGTTTTTTATTGAAATAACTTTTGATCCAGATGGTAAATTGTCTCTGATTTTTTAAATGCAATTTAAACTAATCTGTAATTTTTTCAAGTAATTTTTAACATATTGCACTTGCCTTACAATCTGCTTAAGTGACGACTTATAAGTTTCATGATACGACCGTCAAACTGTGAAATTCACAATTTTAAGCGAAAATGTCTTTCCATGAATTTGTCGTCGTTTGAGACTTTTTTACGGTATCTCATCCTTCAAATTATCGGTGAAAGTTTTTGTTGAAGAAATTTTTCATTATAAATCATTTTTGTAAATATTTTTGTTCTCTTTTGGCTCTAAAATAAAACAAGTTTCGTTTTAAACGAAAAACTCTAAATTATCGTTTGATATTCTCTTATCTATATGTAGTGTTTAATCTAGTAGCATAACATATTTATCGTTCGCTTTGCATTTAAAACGAAGCTTGTTTTGTAGCCGACACTAGAGCTTTGCTACAATAAAAAATCTTTTATAATAATGAATACATGGTTCGAAATAATAAGTCCGTGTTTCACCAATATTTATACGAATTTTAATTAAATGTTTAAATAGCATTTGACCGCGCGAAGCGTTATTTCTGTCTCGCTCCGCACGAAACGTTTCATTAGCAGTGTATTTCCTAATTACTGTTGACTTTATTTCTACTCCGTGCGCGAAACGAGCTGCCGCAAAGTCATTGCATTTTATCACGGTTAAAATGTCCTTTAATGTCGCAACGTAAAACAGCCGCAGGATAATTGATGCATGCGAGATGGATTCTGGCGTGTACATCAGAGAGATAGAGATAGAGAGAGAGAGAGGGGGGGGGGAAGGAAGGGGGAGAGAGATATGAACGAACCCTGTACCGAGGCATGCATTACAAAGGACGTGTAATTTATTGTTAAAGGGGTGGACAAGGCGTACGATGCTTAGGGATGCTTGGACGAACGACGGTGGGAAAGGCTGGTGGAGATGGTGGTCCAGGTTGGGCGGATTGCTGGCGATGGCGGCAGCCATATCCTGTCTCGTTGCCCCGTTTCCGGGCGCCTCGGCCAATCCGGAAGCGAAGCGTCTCTACGATGACCTGCTGTCGAACTACAACCGCCTCATCCGCCCTGTTGGCAACAACAGCGATCGCCTCACTGTCAAAATGGGACTACGCCTCTCCCAGCTCATCGACGTCGTGAGTAGACCCCACTTAACCCATTATCCTATCGCATGTGTATGTGTGTGAATAGCGTTTATACTCAATATAGAGGGCTTGCGTCCCCGGGACGCACGCCAGATATGTAGAGCAAGAGTACTTGGTTGTGAAATAGTCCAACGTGTTTCATCGATTGGGTCGAGCCAGAGGGAAACGATATCGGGCTGTATTGTTTCGTTAACGAAGTCGGTAAAGCATCAGGTATTACCAGTAGTGATGGGTTTTAAGTATGAATAAAAGCCGCATTTCATTCTCTTTCTTTCTCTTCGTTTCTTTTTTGCGATTTTCGTGTCATTTGAAATTATAAAAATATCGGATTATATTTTAAGTCGTTACATACACACGTGTGTTATCATGAAAAATATTTCCTCGATTCCAATACTGTGCTTTCGAGAGATATAACAATTTAGAACAAACCTCTTAACTTATAATGTCTAAAATTTAATAGCGTACAATTTTCGTATGAGGTTTTAGTAAAGTATGCTTATATCAATTTCCTAACCGCTCAATTTGTATGATTTGCATCGTACTACGCCACTATTTTCGCAATATTGACGTGTGGATGCTGCAGATGCGAAAC
The DNA here is from genome assembly GCF_000204515.1 of Acromyrmex echinatior. Next base: position 351,037 of record NW_011626992.1, on the reverse strand, counting down.
AATGTAATGCTCGAGGCTCACTTTCAATTACTATTTGGAACATTCCATTTGCGTAAATCAAATTAGAAGTTCCAGTTATCATTGTGCATTGTTAATTAAATTGATCAAACTGTTTACCTCATCTTAATGAGATTTATAAATAGAAAAAATAAAATATTTTATAATTATTTACTCTTTTTTAATATCTACAGTTTTCTTTTTTTGTATCTGTACATTTTAATTATTGCGAAAGATAATTTATTATGATACAAAACAAAATACATTCCGTTAATATTAGGTGTTGGAATTAATTCGTAGCGTTTTTTAATGAAAGAATGTTATTTATTTCACATGAGCATTAAAAAATACATTAATGAAAGTACTTCCCATCACTTGTAAAACGCTACGAATTAATTCCAACACCTAATAATATTATTAAAGCTTAATTTATACGATCAAACAGTTAATAATAAGCTTAAACAATAAAATAAGCTTAAAATCAATTTATTAAAATTGTTACGTGATTACATACTTTACGAAATACTAAAACACTATAGAAATCAACTCATGTCGCATAAATATGAAAATTATGATTTGTGATATTCTAACAGGAGAGTAATTAAGTTAATTCGAATATACTATAACGATCTTACTGAGTAATTTGCTTGGAAAATCATCACTCTTTTATTACAGACAATAATCAGAACTCGACTTTGATTCTATTTCAATCCGCTCGCATTTAATATATTATACAAAGTTCAAAATACGTCGCGACCAATTTGTTCGTGTCGGAAATAAATATAAACTTTCGTATACGTAAACGATCGCAATGATGATTCGCAAGTCGGTAACGGAATACAATGATTATTTCGTTCTACGTATCTGTTCTGCGTTTCCGAACGTACGTAAAGAACAGAGTCGATCCAGGAGGAAACCGCTTCCGCCAGTCGCTCCAAGACACAAAGCCACGTCCTCGCCTTCTTGATAGCAATAAACAGCATCCCCCTAGGGTAGTTGAGTACATCTTGCTCGTGTGGAGTCATCTATTCGGTTCTTCTGTCAATGTAAAAGATCGTCTTAGGCCACAACCAGTTCGTTTGCTTCAAGTCTTCAAGTCTTCGATATACTCTCTTTTGGACTCTTTTTCTTACTTGAGTTCGGCTCTTCTAATTTCTCAATATCCGCTGATCCCGTCTGTTTTTGATATTCCCTCTTCACACAATGTTCTCTCTCTCTCTCTTTCTATTCGCATATATCGCTAACTCTACAAAATGTAGGATATATAAATAAGTATGTATTAATGAGACATACTGAAGATCGTATCTGCGTGTAAAATAGACTTTTATTTTCTCAAAATCGCAAATAGTGTAAGGTTTCGAGTATTCATCTTGACATTTTCGTCCATAATGTTATACGTCTATTCGCCTATCTGGAAAGACACTTGTTTGTAACGTATGTATGCGTTTCTCTCTCTGTCTCTCTCTCTCTCTCTCTCTCTCTCTCTGTATGTGTATGTGTGTGGAATACAGGTTCTGTGCTAGATGACCGATAACAGTCGTCCGCGTACTTGCGGTGATAAGTTGGATTCCGAGAGTTCCTCTGCCGGAAACGGAACTAATTTACAAGCGAAGGGATTCATGGCACTCGAACTATTAATTGCCATAATCTGATCGTCAGTAATCAATCGCGTCTCGGCGAGGAACGCTCGAAACTAAACATATACACACGCACACATACATGAGGTGATGCACTTCTCGGTCGATCGATGTGTTAGAATGAAAATCGATGTGTTACGTTGATTGTCCCCGTTCCCCGCATTGTCTCCTGTTATTACATTCGAGTTACATGCCCGCGACTCGATCTGAATTTCGGCAGTAATTACCTCGATCATGGATCTCTATCGACTAATACATGCTTCAGTCTAAACCATAATTAATTTGTTATCGGCTGCTATCGGTGCACCTACTGTCGCACGTTATCGACATAGGGTTCAGGCTACACATTCGACGCAATTTTGATACCGATGATTGTTGTAGCTTTTGTCAAAAATAATAAGCAGCGCTTATAGACAGTTTCTATGACAGTGGAATCTTAAAAATGTTGCTGCCATTGAATGAATCAAATTAATTCTGTTAATTTTTGCCAATTTAAGAGAAAATATAACAGTCAACACATATACATACATACGTTTAAATTTAATTTTATGGTCCAGAGTTTCGCCAACGCCAATTATCCGCCGATTAACTTTGAGTATTGTCAATTGCTAAACTGAAAATTCATTGTCTCTAATCTAATTTTGAAAGTATGTATTATAAAAAATAGTCAAATATATTTCCATTTTATTGTTTTTTTCTTTACTATTAATAACAAGAATAAATTAGGAAGATAGATTTTAAGTTTTACTATTGACTATTCTGATGATGAAGTTAATCGACGGATAAGTTTATTAGCATTGGTGAAATTGGCCCTATAAAAAATTGGTATGATGTTAAAATCTAAAGTTGCTGCCATTTAATTACTTAAATTAATTTCTGCCAACTTTAAAAAAATCGTTTAATAGTCTTAATACGCTTAAATTTTGGATTTGATCAAATATAATGATATTATACAAAAGTCATTTGAAAAGTTCTGAGCCTCAACATGAAAATGACATTATTTGTCAAAACTATTTTAGTACTACAATCGTACATGTTTTGAAAAATATCCGTGAAAATTGTAGTCATTTTGGACGCTCAATTGTTTGACAGTCATTTATGTCAGTTGATGTCAGTGTTTTTATTTGATGAAAATCTTTGTCTTTGGAGCCAAATTTTGAGCCTAGGAAATAGGAAAAATTATTGGGAGCAAGATCTGATGAATACGGGGCGTGGTCAATCAATTTGAACTTTAATTCGTAAATTTTTGTCATGGCGACTGCCATATTCGATTTTTTCCATTTTTACAAAAACACTGACATCAACAGGCATAAATGACTGTCAAACAATAAGTGAGTGTCCAAAATGGTTACAATTTTTACAGGTGTCTTTTAAAACTTGTACGATTGTAGTACCAAAATGATTTTGACGAATAATTTTCATGTTGAGGTTCAAAATTTTTTTAACGACCCTCGTATATAATATCTATACTATATTTTATATTATCATCTCTATTATATAATATTATTTTTAAGATCATGGACTTTATCTATTCGAAGATTTTATTCAACAAATTCAAAATAGAATTAACATTATTTTAATAAACGTTTCAAATAAAAATATAAGAATTATCAAGTGATTAAATGTATTTATTTTGTTTCTACTGCTATATTTTATTATTTAAACATCAAGTAAAATATCAAGTAAAACTTTCAACATTCTCAAAAGCTTTAATACTCATTTACAATTTTAAACGAAAGCTTGTGCAATTCCGCTTTTCGAGATCTCGTTATCGTTACGCAATATTGTCGAACGCGAAATCGCTCGTTTGGTTTATAACGGTTGCCTACAATGTTTATGATTCACTCAAAACTATCGTGCTCGGTTGTGCAATGTAACTTTTCACCGATTGAAAATCCCGTTGCGAAGCTAGTAAATAGTCATTACTGCGGCAGTACGTGCAACGAACTCATTCACTGTACATACACACGTTCGTAGAATTTACGAAACATTTGCTCTGGTTGATCGGATTTCACTAGCGAAGATAGTGGGAAAAGTAACGAACGTGGACTTTAGGGATCGCGTTATCTAAAGCAGTTGCAATACCGGAAGCCGATACTTGATCGATATTTGATCGATACTTACATCGAATATCATACGTTTCTGTCTCATGTAACGATACTTGCCATGCGACGACCAACATCCCTTTTCGCACCAGCGGCTCGACAAAAGCTGCAAAATTCGATCGATAGTCAGAGGCTAACTGGCCGATTGTTTCTTCACATAAGTGGCTGTACCAGTTTACCGCGAGTGAGAGAAACAGGAGTATGCAGTGAAGAGAGGTAGTGAAAACATTCATTTAATTGTCAGAGTCACACCTTAACACTCTAACGATGTCGACTAACAATGGGTACTTTGCATTGGCATTTTAGACATACATTTGATATACATCTGCAGTTAGTTATATTTTCTTATAATCGTTATCGAAATTATTAGTCGTCGCGTACGTAAGAATATGCTTCATCAAAGTGAAAAATATAATAATATACAATAATTCATGGTGCAACTCCGACGAGAGGAAAATATAAGGAAAAGTAAAGTTCTTTTGTATAAGAAGCAAGTAAACTGATAAAATTTTTTGCTGATCAAAAAATAATATGTGTTTATTTATCTTTATCATATCAAATTGTTGTGTTTATTTATTGACTTAACAAATTCGTTTTACTCGCAATCGCAGAATTTATTTATACAGAATTGCGTGTCCATTATATACAGAAAAAGTATTCACGTACACAGTAGATATTAAAAAAAAACTTTATTTTTAATAAATAAACATTAATTAGTCAACAAAAATAGATTGATTTTTTAAAACCATTTTATTTCATAAGGTACATAATAATTAAAATGTATTCTTTTAAAAAAAAGCAAAAATAAAAGATTGATAAAAAGATAAAAATTATTTAAACGCACAAAAAGTATTTGTACAGTTGTAGTCGATGAATTTAGCTTCTAATAAGATTAGAGATACACAAAATCTTTTTTGTTTATATTAGGACAGAACTCATAGTATAAAATTGCTATCTCTTTTACCATTTTTATCAGAAAAGATAAAAAAAACTGCTTAATACACATGGCATATAAGGGGATTAATAATCTAAGGGGATTCATTAGGAGTCATATAAAGACATTCGTCCCGAAATTATCTCATACAGACGTTGTACATGAAATTGATTGCCGAGATTGTGAAGCATCGTATGTGGGCCAAACAGGTAGATGTTTGAAGACGCTTAAATGAACATGGAAATCACATAAATTGGAACACTACACAGCAATCCGTAATAACAGAACACAGAATTAGCCATCAGCATGAATTTGATTGGGAAAATGTCAAGATATTAGACGAGAAGAAAGGGTGCTTAATAAAAGATTGATTTCGGAAATGATCCATATAAAAAGCAACAGAAACAGAGTTTGAAATTGAAACAGAGTTTGAATTACAGAATGATACTTATTCTTTAGACCCACTACATAATTTGTTTGCGGAATCGTGACGTTGCTTTTTTCCTCTTTGTTCTTACTTTTATTTTTATTTCAATAACTACATGACTTATTTTGACTCTCATTTCAACTTTGACTGTCAATACCACAAGACTTTTACGTCGAGTTGTGAGAAATGCTTACATGTAAGTTAATAAAATTAAAATTCAGATAAATGATTTAAATAATCCTCTAATTCTTTGCTTTTTGTTCTTCTTTTGAATGACTACACAGCAAATGACAATTTGATGCGCAATATAACTTTATTTATTGACACAATGTATACGACATCGTTTTTATTTTTTATGTAAGTTTTTATAATATTATTGTATAATTTCATAATGTTTATGATATTCATTTGGCTTTCATTCATTACACAGCAAACTAATATTTGGATAAAAGAAGAACAAATTAAATTTGTCGTGATTCATCAACTTGAAAATTGTATAATACTAATTGTAGTTATTATTATATATTTTTAGATAGATTACTCGTGTAATTTAGATTTATATTTTATATGATAAGGACAAATTGAAACATTTATTTATTTCGTTCTTTGTTACATTCACACGAGAATAAAGAGATTCTGTGCATCTAAACAGCTGTCGCTCTGATAGGCTTTTTTTTAATATACTTTTCAGTGATAGATTCTTTCGAGCCTTATTTTATATATTTATAAAATTGCTAATTAATATTTATTTTCTACAAATAAAAAAATTTTTTAACAATAAAGGCCAAACTGCAGGATGTTATTGCACAATATCTATTTATCAATATTTCAATTATATGTAAACATTTCGACTGTTATTCAGTCATCTTCAATACAACAAAAATGCCAGATTATTAAACGGTAATTTACAGAAAGTTAAAAATTAGACATCCTTTACAGATCTTTGAAAAGCTAACGCTTGTACACGCTTAAATTCTTCGACAAATTGCGTCAAACCTTTTACAAAATTCAATTGGCTTCTTGAATACATGTCCATAATTTTCATTGTCTTGTATGTGTCAAGTTATAAAGTGATTCTCATATTAAACGTTCCATTACATTGTAATCGACATTGTAAACGAATGTCTTAAAATTACACAGAAGTCATAAATTCTGTGCAACAATTACAACTGTGAAGATCCAACAATTAATACTGCTCATATGCATTGTCAACCGTTCTTGTTCTGTACGAATACTTTTTGTACTTACTATATCTTCATCAAGTAAGAATTCATCTTAGGTGTCGTATATGTAGAATAGGAGTGCAAACTAAGTTTACGCAGATGGATGACGACGCGAATACATTAATTCAACGATAGTTGAAAGTAACAAGAGATCGGTCGCAACAGAATGGCAAACCCAGCGGGCTCATGGAGGACCAATTCCCGCGCCGCGGTGTCCAATCATTATTTACACGGCCTCCTTTTCAAGTAATCACCTTCTTGGAATTGCAGTTCTCCAGAGCATCTCTTCTCTCTGCTCTCTGTCTTTGATTCGAGGTAGACCTGCGATTCGATTCTACGGATTTACGAGCGGCAACAGCAGGCAGCAAGATTGACTTTTATTTCTACGGCTGCGGCTCGAGATCATACGGGCTCCATATACTTGCTCCTTTTTCTTTTTCTTTATTGCGAAAGGATTTTGTTGTTATGCGGTACGTGAGGAATCGTGAGAACGCTAACTCGAGAGCCTTTTACTCGGCAGACTCTGGTAAATTACGCTTCGATCGTTCCGCATTATGTGGCTGCAAGTAACCGCTGTTATTAAATCAATACCTCGTACGAAAAATGGCGCTTCTTAGCTCTGAAGTAAAAAGACAAATGTATCTTATATCCGTACGTACAAACATCTTTGCGTTTCTCTTTTTAGAGTTCTTCTTACACAGCACTTCTTTTTAATCTCTTTTGTTCTTTCTTTCTTATCTGTTTTTAAGTTGCAGTGTATATATTATCTGTGTTCGTCCTGTATAGAGATGTAAAAAAACGGTATTTTTAACTTCGGAGAAAAGTATCAAGTAAAAATCTAGTTTTTTATTATAAAAAACGGTATTTTTTTACTAAATCACATAAAATTCATGAAAAAACGAATTCAAGTTAAAAAAGAATTCATGTTAAATATGTAGAAGAAGAAGTAGAATTTAGTTTTCTTGTTATTTCAATATTTTTTAATACTTTTGTCTTTATAATTTTATATTGCATCTGTGCTTTCTTTTTTTTCAACGCCCAAATCTATTTTTCTATTCATATCATTTTAAGTGTAAATCCTTTGGGGGATTTCAAACACTTGCGACAGATCTAAATGACCTAAAAAAAAATATTCGAGTAAAATCTGTGAAAGCCGAAGGAAAAAAGCCATTATTTTCGAGTTTTTTATTCTAGTATTTTTCCGTTGTTTATATCTCTAGTCATGTAACATCACGGTTCGACATGTACACTTCAAACTTGAAATTGTTGTGATATCTTCTAATGGCGAGTTCATTATAGATTCCATAACCGTCAACTGTGATTGTTTCGATTGCGATCGAAATGCATTGCGTCAGCGTCGCCAAATTCTCCCGCGAAATAGCAAAATTCCTATACAACTGTCATTCGTTACGCGCTCGATTGCATCGATCTACCAATTTTGATCGTCGAGCAAACGTTCAAGCAGCATACTGCGATAGGTGTATAATCGGAGTGAAACGGATGATTGCGTCGCAAGTGAACGAGGGCGACACGAGGGCGAGACGGTGTCGGTCGATGATAAGGGTTCATTTGCGGTGCCGCGAACTCATGCGCCTTTAACGACCCTCCGGGTATCGGCTTTTCATTTCTTCCAATTAAACACGAATGCTCCGAATGTTTCAACGGAAACCGAAGCGCACGTTCGTCATTTTGAAATTCTGCGCGCGTGCAGAATTCTGCTTCTCCTTCAAGCACTTCGTCTGAACGAACATGAGATTCATGACGGGCATGACTGATTATGGATTATCATTATTATTCCCTTAGAAAGTGTGCTTGCCTTCGCTACTTGAAACCTGTCACTTTTCTCGGAGAGATATGTTGCTCATCAAGCATTTCTTTCGTGCGGTTTTTACGCTAATTTATTTCGAAATTTGAGAATTTTAATAATGTTAATGTTTTATACATTATCTTAAAAATATATAATAATAATAATATATATATATATATACATATATACACTTAATAATATATACACTTATAAAGTATTATATTATATGTATATATCCTAAAATATTTGTACGAAGTCAGTAGGTACATTATAAACTATTTGATGTTTACATGTTTACATTTTTTTCGTAAATATCAATATATTATTCTATTTATTATCCCATGAAGATCTATATTTTGAGAATATATATTTTTATATTCGTTAATTTTAAATATTAAATTTTCATATAACACGTAACATAATGAAAAATTGCAAAAATGTTATTTTATTTTCTGTAAAATTGGCAAATATATCAATTAGATAAAATACATGCAAAATCATTTTATTCATTCAGAATATACAGATTTTATATGATCGTTAATCAATGTCCGACTTAATGTCCGACTTAATGTTGTTAATTCATTGATACAAGAACTGGATTCATTTATATAATTATATATTCATTTTTGCAATGAATTCTAATAGTAATAGTTTTATAACCTAAATCATTATGAAAATTTATTGAATCAATTTTCATTAATTTAATGAATATTTTATTGTATTTACGTACAGTTTTGGTTCAGTGTACATTTATATATTATTTCAATATCAGGTATAATATTGAATTAATAAAAAAGGTATGAAATTGAGTATTTTTCAGTCGGTATACTTTTCAACGCTAATTGCGGATCTCGAAAACAATGAGGTACTATATATTGACAATCGTAAATAATGTTCAATTTACATACCTATAATTACAAAACAGTTATTGCTGATTGATTAAAGGTGTAACGTTTGTTTAGCCAAATACAATTTCATGTACATTGGTTCAAATTTGTGCAACATGTCACGTTGAGAATTGTTATCTTCAGCGCAATACAGATAGTAACTGAAATCTCCTTTATTGCGTCCACGTAAAGTGAATGTTTTTGTGAATAGCCGTTGATTAACACCTATAACAAATTAGCTGAAGTGAGGAAAACGAAGCGGTGCAATGCTCTTCTCTTTCGCGTTCGCGCTCCTGTTTCACGAGCGTGTCAATTAAGGCGACTCATTTTACGTAATCAGAGATTACAAATTCGCTTTTCTCAGGTTTCTCTTTTCTACCGAGCGCGGCGAAATAAATCTCGTCATCTTGAAAGGAGAACATCCGCGGAGTTGGTCCTTAAAGGTTGTGTTACACAGATCGCGTTGCTTCGTCGTTACCAACCATTGCACGATAACGAAGATACATTTTTGCTCGTTAAATTGAAGATGCTGCGGAAATCTTTTTTTATTAATGATTCGATATTTCATCCTCCCGGGGGGATTTTTGCCGCTTCGCGGTGACGTTCAGAAACCGCTGAATTGGCATGTTACTGAACTCTGTATGGATATAATGTTACACTTACTATCAATTATTATGACTAAATAAAGGTATATAATACATTATTATAGTGAGGATTTTTAGCTCGATAATAAATGAGGCAATATTTTATCTTAATAGTTTAAGGAAAGTACGTTCAAGTAAATTTTTCATTGTTTATCTTCCTACTTGGTAGAGAAAGATGACCAAAAGATTATATGAAGAAATTAGAAAATGATTAACTACTGGTGTTTATCTCTCTCCATTGCACGTTTTAAAAAATGTCTATTTAAATTTCCCGTAGCTGAGGTAATTAATTTAGTTTCTGAGATTCTAAATACGTTCGAGTAAATCAATTATACCTAAATGCTTCTAATATATATTAAATATAGACGTTTCTAATATTATTAAATATTAAATAAATACGTCATTTTCAAAAATAGTTATCACTAAAATAGTTTGAAATTTTTTTAAAAGTTAATAAATAGAAATACTATTTCTATTTATTAAAATACGATGCACTTAACTACTTTTGCAGTTAAAGAAAGAATTTAATTCATTTTAGAACTATTGATGTAAATGTGTTAAGTCATAGAGTAAGTTATTGACTTAAGTACAATTTTTACTATATATATATATATATATATAAGTACGATTTTAACGCATTTTAATTAACCTATTAAAAAATCCTAATAAAAAAAGTTATATACGATATTACAAATTACACTATAATTATTTATTGAAAGAATGGAATGTTTTTTCCTTTTTTATGTTTATGTCAAATTCGAATAAAAATTAAGTATTAAACACAGAAAGAAAGTTAGCAAAACGTGTGTCATACAAAAATAATAATAAATAACAATAAAAAATTAGTACAGAGTAGGAATTTAATTTCTTTTTATAACGTTACCTATTTTTTCTCCTTTAATTTTATATCTCCTTTATAATTGTTTCTACATAGTTTAAAATGTTCAATTCGTAAGCAAGACCAAGAAATTCAAAAGTTTCAATATCTTATTTTTTAAAATTGAATATATCTTATTTTTATATATCTTTATATATCTTATTACATCTTTATATATCTTTATATATCTTATTTTTGAATGTAATGGCTTTTGTATTTACTCAAATATAAATGCGCTATATTAAATGGATGTAATTTTTTAGAAAAGAGAGAGAGAGAGAGCGCAGATTATGATTATGCTTTGAGTGAGATTGAATAGGTCCGTTTACATGTCCAGATAAATCCGCTTTTCGTTGTAGCAAATGTTCGAATACATTTTCAATTACCATGTCGCGTCGGGCCTGCCCCCTCGTCTATGAAATTGATGACTTCAACGAGGTAGAATCATTGATCCCGGCGAATAATCGTTTTCGTCCTTGTTTCCGGCGACCACCGGAGTAATTAAGTCTCCTATGGTTTTCGCAAGCCATCGGTTCGGTTTCCAATTGCTGTGACTACCGCAAGAGAAACTTGCCACTGTTTTCGGCGAAAAATGGTTCGTCTCTCACCGCAAGTGAGAGGCGAGCTTCGTTTCCCGCAGTTACCCGGGACAATGAAAATTGGTTAGCCCATTTTCTAGAACATTCGGCGCGCCTTTTCTATCGATTCATTCAATTGTACGCGAATAATGCTGCTGGATAATTACAGTTCATGATCATCAGAGAGTGCGCATTAAAAATATTTGTTTTTTTCATTTTTTTCAGTCATTTCATTAAATTATATAATTGACATATTAAAATTATTAGATATCTATCTATGTATATGTATTGTTTAATAGCATATAAGATTAAGTTGCAAAATTTATTTTTTGCTACAGGCTTAAAAGAAAGATATAGAAATCTGTTATATTTAAAGATTATTGTATATTAATTTTTATTAAGTATATACATTGTGTCATTATAATTCACAAATGTTTGAAAATTATTTCAAAAATGAGAAGGAAGATATTTTTTTAATTAAATGAATCTCAATGTAAATTAATTTTTTGATATATTTTAAACTTGCATTATCGTGAAAACATTATTGAGATAGAATATCGCTTATACTTAATATATATAACAATCCATGCAAATGCAAATGCGCATTGTAAATAATGACGCATTTTGGACAATACAATGTACAATCACATATGAACGTTTAGCTCAGCAAGTAATCGTTTTCTCCTTCATTACCGGCTGCCTGTGGCGATTAAATTTCTCTTAATTTTCACAGACCACTGATCTCCTCGTAATTCTAATAATTAAGCTCTCCGTTCCTGCGATTTCCAGTCGGGCGGACGTTTAATAATGCGTTTCAATGGACGACGTGACTAATCTGACAAGCACTGCCACCGAATTCACGTGCTATTTTCATCATATCTATTTTATCGCCGCAGGGATTCATTTGTGATAGTCTATAGTACGACGTTTTATTAAAATACAAAATATCTTGAATTTGACGAAAAATAGTGTCTATATAGTAATTGTAACAAGTGATTTAAAGCCTATTCTATAATTGCGTAAGCGTAATTATAAGTGGTTGTAATCATAAAAATTGATCAATTACAATCAAATATTCTTCTCGTATTCGGCTGTGATTGATGAATTTTTACAATTATAACCACTTACAACTACGTGTACGTAATTGTAGAATAGGCTTATGTAATATTTTGAATATTGTATAATATTTTTTATATTTCTTTATTACCTTTCTTTTGGAAGTTACTAATACATAATGCAGTAGCAATGCCTAAACTTGCTTTTCACAGTATACAATCGGATCATCATGAATATAATATACTATAAATGACATTATACATCTTTGTGTCTGAAATTAGAGACATTGTTGATTGGCAATTATATGATAATGCTAGGTTTAATATTATTACTAATTGAATTTTCTCTATAATGTCATACATGCCATTGCGTTAATAATACTGACAGTTCGGCTTTAAACTTCTAGAAATCCAATTTGTTCGTCGAATGCATTTAATCGAAATAACTGAAGCATGATATCGGAACGGGATGTAGTAGTAGCGAAGATGATTGAATTGTAAGGGGATCGCATTTGAATCACGGATTTGAAGGAAAAGTAACGCCCTTGTCATTATATGTTTCCTTGATTATCCAGGGAGAAATTCTATGGAGAATTCTGTTTGTTTTGTGTATTCTCGGAATAAAACGTGATTAATATACTGATTAAATAACTGCAGTTGCTGGATTGCGGCTGAATAAGAGTAATAGCAGACAAAGAATGTCTGCAGAGATTTATGTATTAATTAAGAATGTTAATATCTAAGTCTATTGATATCGAATGCTGATGTTAAAAACGGTTCCTCGATAGATAAGCTTCTTATATGTGCGCCTGATGTCCTATTTTCTAATAACGAAATTAGGAACGTTCTCAGGCTTTGCTGCGACGTCTTACGTCACCAGTTTAGTAGGAAATCCACTTTACTTCTTGTCACGTCATATTACATTAAGATTTGCGCCTCGGCTGTAGCTACTATTTGCAAGAATAGGTAAATTGCGTCGTTCGTTAATAGAATCTTACTGAAAGCTCGACTGATATTCGAAACAAATATATAAAAAAAGGTTTTTGAAAGAAGGTAAAGAATAATCTTCAAATCATCTATTTAAGATGTGAATTGTATCTCTATAATTTTTCGGGTCAAGCTTTACAGCTCTACAGTACCAGTTACATTGTGTTGAAATTAGAAATAATAATAATCTTTTATGTTTGTTTCTACGTAATGTACGAGGGTGGATCAAATATAAACAAAATTTTTCAAGGATGAATTAAATGTTTCATAGGATTATTACCTGGATCTAAAAGAAGAATTGGACGATTTGTGGACAATGCCAGTAGAATTCTTGCGCAATTAGCTGCAGACACAACCTATTATTTTTTATGAAAACGGGATCGCAAACTGCTATCCGCTGGCATACACACACACACACACAAATACATACACACACACAAATATATTAATGTAGAGGGTATTATGTAGAAAAATAATTTGTTTTTTTACATTTTTATTTTTGTCTAATAAATAATAAAAAAAATTCTCGTTTATCCACCCTCGTAAATTAACTTTAATTTCCGTATACTTTTTATACTTTTTCTAGTTCTAAAAATTAGAAAAAGGTAAGAAGTAAATTAAAAGTGGGGATTGAAGTTAATCTGCATTGATAGGAATAGGTCTAACGTCTTAATATCTGATAAAGGATATTAAAAAGAGACCGATTTTGTTCAAAAATAAAAAAATAATATCTTTGTGGATTATTTACTTTCTAGATATGATAAAGTTATTAAAAAGTTTGTAACATTTGAAGAACACTTCGAAAATTTAGCTAGAATATATTGAAATTTGAATAAACATATCAGGTTTATGCTTAATTTTTCTACATATTTCCTATCTGCTCTGAACTTTTTATTAATATTATCACATTCATGAGATCAATGTTAAAAACACTTTTAATAATACCCTTTTGGGGAAGAAATCGGTCCCTTTTTAACATCCTCTTGTTGGTTGATACTTTCATATACATCTCTTCTCATCTAGCACATCTAACATATTGTAACATTGATTTTGGAATATCTGCTTTTATTGCGGTATCATCTATGCGGTATTATTTCCATGAACAAAGCCAACGAGCAACGGTTATCGGTAACGCCGCTATGCCCGAGATCAAGTCGTTTATTACAATGTCGCAGGAGGTGGATACGACGCGAGATTCGTGTTTAAGGACGAAAGCCAATTTGCGTGGAGCGAGGTGGTACGTAAAATCTGACGATGCGCTCTCATGAAACGACCACCGTGCTAACGATCGCGGTGCTAAGCGAGAATGGTCGCTCAAATTGAAAACCGTCTTGTTGGTCACGTAACGCGAGATCGTCCACCTCTATAATTCCAGCGACTACACTGCAGGTTGCTGTTTGCGGATGAAACGCGCTGCGTGCGCGCTCACTCAAATTCCGTTCCGAAAAGCTCGCGATGGATGCGCGAGCGTCAATTTGGGCGTCGAACTCCGGCGCCCCGTTAAAGCAACGGGGAACCTAATTACCCCAGGTGTCTCGTAACAAGCGGGTAAAGGGGATTACCGTTGAATCTCTCATCGCCATTCGCGCAGCCAACGGTGTCGATACGCATTACGGACTGATATGGCTGCAAGTCGCGCTAGATCGTCGTCACGCCGTAATGTATCAGAGAGTTGTCATTGATAATCATCGCTGTGCTTTGCGACTATGCGTTACTCATAGTTTTAATGGGTTTGAAATGTTGTGTTCGAATTAGAGATTAATGTTTCTCGAATAATATGTACACTTGTGGACAATTATCCGTCTTTTCATAGATTTAGTGAAACAAGGAGTCTACTCTATTATACTACAATCATATATATGAGAGCTATATCGGATATCGTAAAACAGAAATGTCTGTAACTTTCACGTATATGACTCTTGTAGTAGAAGGGCAGACACCTTTAAGAATTACTTGCTAGGAAATAAAGATCAAGTCTGGCTATGAGTGATCTTGTTAAAATCATATGAGAAAGAAAGAGATATATATAATTTCTTCTTGCATACTACTCACTCTCTAACTCATACTGTCTTACTTTATAATTTTAATTGAAGTTATAGACTGAAATAATATAAGTTAGATTTTGAGATATATACCGAGGGAAATTATGTATTGTATATCTTTCTCTCTCGTAGAAAATTTGATAAAATCACTCGTGACCTGACTCTGTTATCTTTAAAAGTTAAAATACTATTAAAAAAGGAAAAATTTGCACTCTCAAATAAGAGTGACAGATTCTTATCTTTTCTTAGAGTGAAATTCATTCTAAAGGAAAAAAATCTCATTCCTTTTTTGAAGTGAATCGCATTCCAAAAGTGTGAAAATCTGCTATTCTTATTCAAGAATGTAAATTTTTCATTTTTTTTTAATAATGGCAATATTTTAACTCTTTTGTGGAGTGAGATTTCACTCCAAGAAATTTAAAGATATAAGGACTAGAAAAGGACAAATTATTGTCTACAAATATATATAATATGTCTATTATACTTAAACTAAGTTGTCAGTTATTAAGAATTGATATTTGAGAAAAATTAGTTTCTTTCTAAATTAATAAATTGACGAAGTCTTGGATGATCAATTGTTCAAACAAATGCAAGTTTCTACAAATCTACATTTTCTGTATGCGTGATTATATGTATACATATTTATTGGTCTCTATATTAATTTATAGATATTTTTTAATAATTATCTATTTATTTATCTATTCACTAGATAAATAAATAGATAGGTATGTTGAAGAACTTTATTTCTTTAATCTTCTATATTTAAAATATATCGCAATATTAACATATACCTATCTCTCTCTCTCTCTCTCTCTCTCTCTCTCTCTCTCTCTCTCTCTCTGCTGCTGCATCATTATTATTTTACGGACACATGATATAATCTCGGACAAGGAAAGTAGCGCGTGTGTTGAATACTATAGGAAATTTTTATTCATCGCACGCACAGAGCGGATATGTTAAATATAAATGAAGTGCGATATGAAGATTATGGTTACTCGAGTGGTATTTCAATGGTTGTGCAGCTTCGACAATTCCGCAACTCACCTTTAGCACTCTGTAATAATCTTCTCGGATTTATGGGAGTCGTTCCATTCGGGAGAACCGCGTCAGCTTACACGTGGAATTCTGTCACGCCGCTGGATTATAATTTTATACATGGCCGAAACGCGCAGTTTACTTTTACATTCCTCACACGTTCGCGATTTTGTCGATGACAGCGACACAAAATGCGATTGCATTGATTATTGATATGTATTAGATGTGTATTAGAGGATAGTCGCCGATATCGACATATCACGATGTTTTTAGACAATATTTTTTAAACAAAAAAGATAAAAATAAAACTTTAAAAACAAAGTTAAGTGCAAACTAAAAAGTGTGTTTTATCAGATAGTATAAGCAGTTTTTATAATACTGTTTGAAATTTTGGAATAATTAATTTTTTTTGTAAGATAAACAAAAATGAGCGTTTGACAAAATGGACTCCAAAACTGACAGGCAATAATACTACGTATTCCTATTTTGTTTTGTTTATAGGAATTATTTGTATAAAGTACTTACAAGTGAATGTATAGACACGTCGACACACACGTGATTTCATAACTATATTATAATATAAATATTATTATAATATAAAAAACGTGAAATTATTTTGCGCTCGGTATGGAATATGGAATATCGGATACAGCATCGAGGATATATAATTTTCTCGTTTCCTACCATCCAACATGAGGCTTCGACATAGCACGAAAAAATTACAGTCGCTCTTTTCCGTACTAGCTACCACAAAGATGATAGTTACAGCGAGGTCGATGAAGAGAAAAGCCAGGACGGTCGGAGTAGTTTCTTCTTTGAAGATAGAGGTAATAAGATCGCGTTACGATGCATTAGCCTTCGAGCGGATTAATACGCAATTTTCCTCAGTGCAGCTCCATCAGATATAACTTTTCGTATCTGCAAGAGCGCTTCGTGGACCTACCAATTTCCTGTTGTTGCTCGCCATAGACGATATAATCCGGAGGGAAAATATAGTTACAGTATACATAGAGCATCTCGCATAAACACGTCGGTTGCATAACTTAAGATGATATTATGGATAAGAGTATTAAAGTGAAAAGGAAAATCCATCCAGAATAGTAACCTGATTTGTTCATCGAAATTAGAATGTTCTTTTTCCTAATGTTTCTCTTTTTTATCTTTTTCTAATATTTTATTATAAAACGTTCAATCAGTTTATTTCATCTGCAACGTCCGATATATACAGGGTTTCAAAATTTGCGACTTAAAATATTGTGATAAGATAGTTTTCGAAAAATTAAGTAAAAAGGTTATATATTTGTAAATTTTTATTTTAAGCAATAATTTTTGAGATAATAAGGGTTTAAATATCGCCAATTACAGATGATATTTAGAATAAGATGATTAAATTACGCGTATAGTATGTAATTAATGTGCTGATAAGCGTTTTTTACTATTCACGGATGATTATCTAAACGTAATTTATAATTACTCATATAATTGAAACTCTTATCTAAAAAAAATTACTGCTTTGATTAATTACTTTACTTAATTACTTAAAATAAAAATACATTAATTAATTACTTAAAGTAAAAATTTATAAAAATTACTGCTTAAAATTATTATAAAATAATATAAATGACTTTTTTTTATTTATTAGGTGTTGGAATTAATTCGTAGCGTTTTTAAAACGCTACGAATTAATTCCAACACCTAATAATTTTTCGAAATCTTTCTTGGTATAATATTTTGAGTCGTGAATTTTAGGACACTGTATGTACTATATTCCCCTGGTAAAAGGTATATTATAGTTTTGCTGTAACTGCGCCAGAAAGAGGAAACGCTGAGAGGCACATTAAAGATAAAACCAGCGTGGCGTATCTCAGCAATGACATTTCAGATCCATCAAGCTTCAACATCCTATATGTGCTGAGTACTCAGGGTATTGACGTAAGAAATCGTGGAAGGGACAAACGCGTACTCTAATATTAAATCGACGAAACGTTCTGGCGAGTTGAGTTATAATCCTGTTTCAGGATATGATTATTTGTCGTTGCTAAGAGGAATCGAGTTTATGTCAATCGCACACGACAGTGATATCGTTTAAAATTTCAATTCAAAGAAATTACAACAATAGTTACTTGTTGCTGCTTAAACAATTTCTGATGATGTTTATCGAATGATGGTTAAAATAATTTATTTATTGCTTCTAGGTCACATATCAATTAAATTAATGCAAATCAGACTTCTACGTTTTCATGTGCCAGTAATTAAAGTCATGTAATACTTTCAATATTTTTCATAAAATCTATTTCTAGTATATTTATTGATTTAAAAATAATGTGAGTATAAATATTCTAATTATTTTGATATTCAAGTAAATTATTTAAGAAATTTCAATTTATTTAAATAAAATAGAAAAAAATAATGAAATATTTTCATAAAAATATATCAAGTTTTGATGTTGCTCGCATTTTTTTAATTGAGGAAATACAAATACAATAAAATTTTTCAACTACTAATAATTAAGATTTGATAACACTAATTGTAAGTTAATTATAAAAAGAATGTCATCGTAAATATAAAATCGCGACAAATAACTTTGGCAAGAAGAACTTTGCAAGTGGCAATTTTACGAGCGCGGAACGCGGTTGTACATTACTTTTACGTTACCATTAGTATTCTACGGTTAAAAAAGATAAGATTATATTTTCTGATAGTCCATCTCCAGCTTGTTCGTCGACCGCCGCAGCTCATCACGGAATCCTCGCACCTTCTTTGCCATACTTAACCGTATTCCTTTCTACGTATTAAAACCATAGCCACCCCCTTGCTCCGCGATCCTCATCACCGTCTTCGCCCCTTCGTCCATTTTTCCCCAACTTTTTTCTAACTCCTTTTCCATCTCATAATTCTCATTCTCGTATGGCCGAACAAAGGGGGACGTCCGTTCCCTCGCTCCTTGCAAACGTCGAGACAACGCCGTCTGCCCATTGTCGACTTTCTTTCGTATCAGCTAACTTCCGTTTTCTCTGTGCAATTTCCACCGTTATTCCATCTTCGCCCGCGCCGTGTCGTCCGAACAAATCCGTCCAACGCGGAATGGCGAATGCAGACGTCATGGGAGGAAATTAAAGAGACATTGTGCTCCTTCGGAGGCAAATTCCCTGGCGGTCCCGTGAGATCGGGAATCCTTATCCGTGGGTAATCCGTGGGATCGACACACAAGTTATCATTCTTTCCTTATCCGTTATATTATTTATACACGCCGTGTTCTCGTCGCGAACACAGTGAATGAGAGTACTGCGATGTAAGAATACGCATCCATTATAAAACTGCGTATACAAGTTACTTCGCTTCTGCCGCATTATGCATGTATCTGAAAAGCGGAAAGATGCGAACAACAGTTTTTTCTTCAAAAGCAGCTTGCAAAAGTCCGCAATGATGGATGACTTATAGAATAAAAACTTCACTTTATATAAAAATTTATTAAACAGATGGATAAAGTCAATTAAAACTTGCACGTGATACTTAGTGTAGGTCTCTTTTTTTTAAACGGAACGTTTATATTTGAATAATATGTATATAATACTAAAAATATAAAAAATATGTGTTTATAAAGATTTATAACTTTTTGTTATGTAGCAATTTTTTTCTGTCTTAATTCCGATAACCGATAAGTTAATTTATTCTAACGGTAGTTATAAAATATATATTATAAAATATTGTATATATTTGATTTTAATAATTAGATTTTAAACCTTTTTTAATGAAAATCTCTACGATCGTTCAACTTTCCATTTAAACAGTATTAATAAGTTTAACAGAAAATTATAATATAAACATAAAATATAAATTTAAACAATAAAGTTTATTTTTGTTTCGGAAAATGGAAGTTATTGTATATGATTTGTTACTATACTTTTCTCTTTTAAATTTTAGTGTTTCAAGAAAAGTGAACTGGGTGATTTAAATAAACCAAAGAGAAATGAACGTGAATTGCAATATTTTTTGCGACGATTTTAACTGTTCTTATTTTATTAAAATCATATATAATTTTATTCCATTCAGGATACAAAATAAATAATAATTTAACATAAATAATAATAATAATGAATTAACTAGTCGAAAAGCTTTCTCAATTAAGCAAGGCAAATTTTATTTTTTCTTTGTAAAAAAAAGTCAAATATTAATACGTGATAATCGTTCTTCGAGATCGAGATTGCTTTGAAATATAAGAGATTAGATGTTTGATGAGAATGTACTTCACAAAGCGTTAAACGTTATTTCGGTTAGGTCTGGCAATATCAATTAGCCTGTTTGTTTCATGACGCATAGCACGCTGTTGCGTACAGCACGTAACTACTGAAGGTCATTGCGCTGCTATTTGAACGGAGATGCTCGAGCGAGCGGATAGTGTCGCAAGCTGCTCTTCATATTGCCCGTCGAAATGTTTGTACATATGTATTCCGTCATGTAGCAATTATAATCCTATGTAATCAGTTATTTTCCATAATTAACGATTAATAGTGCGTTTGGGGAGACGCTATTAGCGTTACTTCTGTCTTTCTATCTTCGTTGTTTACTAGACGTAAAACAAGAATAGAATGATACAAATAGTGCTAATAGCGTCTCTCCGAACGCACCTTAAATATACCGAGACAATCGTTTATAGCAATAAATCTTTACGTGAGTTACTTATACGAAGCAAGAATCAAAGCTACAGGGAATCATCATTGAATGATGAATGATCGTTTGGGATAACTATTTTTTTTCTCTGTCTCTCTCTCTCTCTCTCTCTCTCTCTCTTTCTTCTTGTTTAGATTGAACGCTAGATTGGTTTAAATAATGGAATGTCGCGAGATATCCATCGTTCATTTAATACTATTTTACTGTGATTAATGTGCGCACAATCGTATATTAACCGCGTTTTCTTCGCGAGTGTTATGACTTGTGAGTGCAACGAACCCTAATAACTTGAGAAGTGGCCTGGTCGAAACAACTATGGAATGTGAAGTACTTACAAAGAGTGCGAAAAGTGTTCATACAGGAGAAATTTTTATCAAAAGAGATCTTATTTGTAGAAAATAAACATTTTCCATAAATCTTTGATTTTGTTGCTTGATAATAAATGCAGAAATAAAAAAGAGAAATAAAATAAAATAACGAATAATGATGACATTTTTAGAACATATAACTTGAAGATATCTAAATATTTTTATAATGTTCGTATATCATACATAAGATATGTCTCTCTCTCTCTCTCTCTCTCTCTCTCTCTCTCTCTCTCTATATATATATATATATATATATATATATATATATTGTATATCTTTATATAAAATGAAAATAGATAATATATTGTATCTACAAGACACAATTGCATTGGAAAAATTTGTTTAAATTAGGCATGTTCTTGTCATTTTATTTTTTCCTCCTCGACAAATATGTTCTAAGTAGAATTTAAGGTTTACATTTAGTCTTCATATAAATTTCCAAGATTAAATATTAAAGAAATATTGTCAACATTTATGTACAAGAAGCATGAATAAAAAAAAGGAGAGGATATATTGTGCAACCACACAATATTATAATTAATTAATAATAATACGTATGCACATTCATATATATCATTCATAGAAATTTGTATTTAAAATCATGCAATATCATATTATCCTTTTTTAAATCATGAAATACTCATGTTATTATTAAATTATTAACGAATACATTTGAGGTGTGTTCGTGCAAAGCTTTTAACCAAACCATTATATGCGCGGTTTAATAGGGTCGTCGAATTTCTTGTAAATGTACACGTCGCTAATATGTTCTCTAATGGCAAACGTACCGCGCATAATTCTACCGAAAATCGTGTCACGGTGCAATCAGCGAGCCGCGAGTGTAAACGTCATATTTGCACGGACGCAAAAATTCCGTTTCAGTCCTTGACATTTGCATAACCGAGTTTCCTAAATTGCCACACGTGTCCGAACTATGAGATCGTCGAGCTGTCTGTACCAGCATCGCGGTATACGGACACATATTTCCGTACCGCGATTATAATTCAATACAGCGAATCGAGATTCTTACGTATGTATCGCACTAACTCAGCGTTACGCTGTTGCATATATATATAGCGCAATTGTTGCTGTAATCGAAGTTACTTTCAAATGAAATATATCCCGAATGAAATGCATCCATTTCAAAATTTGATTTTTGAATAAAGTTGATGTTACCATTATCATAACAAAGTTTAATGAGATCGTTTCAAAATATAACGTATCACGAATTGCAAACTGCAATATTTTTCTTCTTTTTTTTTTTTACAAAAGATCATTCGTTAATGAAATTATAGACCAATTATTTGGTTCGACAGGTATGTTACGTATGTGAAAGAGATGTTTTTGTAAGTTACATGTCAACCTGCTTTGCGGAATCGAGTCAACTGTTTAATTAAATTAGAATGGTTAGATTGGTTCAAGTTAAATTACAATTTGGCTCCATTAAATTTTAGTTAGGAACTTCGTGGTTTCCCAGATGGCCGGCGGCAGTTTTCTCAGAGACAGCAAACGAAGGGCGTTCGCCGTGTGTTCGACAGGTAATTTGAACATAGAAGGAAAAGCAGACGCGCAAGTAAAATTCTATCGTAGCTACTACGTTTCTCGCATAAGCGAAGAAACGAGGATTAATTTGTTAATGAGCCAGCGACATACTTTGCAGTTTGCTGAATCTTTCACGATAATGATTCGATTTAATTGTGCTCGATTGTGCGGAGATTGTTTTGTTTACTCACGGATATTAACCGTCCGCGGAGAGGTAACGGAAAAAACTAAACACTCTCGGAAAACACGGTGGTGATGGCTCGTACACTCATTACACGCTCGGGGTTACTGACTCGGGGCGATCGACTGGAATTATTTGTTCCACCTATCGCGGGGGATGTTCACAGACACGCATTTACAGTGCATTTTCAAGTGAATGTTCTCTTTTTGACGTAAATATTCACGCAATTTATTATAATGAAGATAGAGCGTACGTTACATATATCAATTGACATTATATATATATATACACTGAGAAAAATGGTTGGATTAATTGGAATTTTTATAGAAAATGGACGAATCAGTATATTTGTAGATTGTAATAAATCTATTAGAATTCTAAAAGTTAAAATAAGAATTTTGATTGATATTATAATTAGAATTTTTTGGTTCATTCATTTTTAACCAGACATTTTTCTCATTGCAAGATGGCTAAAGTTGAATAAAAATTTAAACGAACAAAAATTCTATTTTATGAAATGGCATAAATTTTTTTTAAACGTAATCTTGTTGACGTTGATTTATTTTAACATACATACACATTTTACTCTTTTTTAATTATTATGACGTAAAAATATTTTTAAAAATTGTACGTTCCATTTCTTTGTCTGCTTATTTTCAGCATATTTTCGAGACTCCCTTTGTAAAAAGCTTTAGAACTACTAGTTTACTTTTAATCGAGATCGCAAAAATGCAAATTTTCCAAAAGACTAATACGTCATGTGAGTCGCTTAGATCGGCCTTTGTCTCTGGCAGAATTTTTTGCCGAATTTTTGCTGCAAAAATGTCAGGGCAAAAAAATGCCATGTTCTATCGATCACTCACTTTTTTGACGTTATCGGCACAGCTGTCGCGTTACACGTGATACATGCATAAACATGCCTTCATAATGATTATGTTGTACAATTTCCCTTAAATCCTTCAATATAATCGACTAAACATTTATATGTATAATTCAATATATAATAAATATAGCCAATCTCTATTTATCAGTAAATAACCTCTATATTTTTTTCTTTCATCACGTTGCTGATAAAACTTCGATAAATCTATTATAATCACACGATAAAAAATATATATATATGAGTTTTTGTAGCGCTTTATATATTTTTATGATAAATAGAATAAGTGATGGATTTGTACAGCGTTTTCCTCCGCAACTAAAAGAAACAAATAATAATTTGTTCTCTGCGCCGTTTTATCTGTCTTTCACCACGTAGCTAGTCTCTTTAGACATCGACGTCAACCGCCAACGCCAACGCATCCTTAATAATAGACAGCCCGACGAGGAAGGTGTCACGTTGCGTTGCACTTCATTTTCGCTGCGAATTTACGCGGATATTTACAAGCATGAAGCGACCCGAAACTTCATGCTCCGCTAAAATCAAATACGTATATCGTTCATGCGAAGGGATTTCGTCATATGCAATACGGATTTAAAGCATGTGCTGCCGGGAGGAGCACGTTTTTAATATTGTCCACGTTTCAATACTCGCGAAGCTTTTCAACTATCCCCGATTGCTTGAAGTCGCGATTCAACATTGAAATTTAAAATAAAATATAACGTTAGTTTTTTTTTTAAGTAAAAAGAGGAAGAGCTTTGGATAATCTAAAAATTTATTTCTTCTTTACTATTATTCTTCTACAAAGTAACAAAAAAAAAAAACAAAAGTTTAAACGTCGACTGTATATAAAATGATACAGTTCAACAAAAAATTATTTATGTATATTTATATATTTATAGTTAATATCAAACTGCTATTCATTTTATATCCTCATAAGATAATTTATTTTCTATTTATGGCGTAACATTCACATTTTCTAATAAGAGAAAAACTATCTCTTAAGAAGAATACATGAGAAGAACCGTAAAAGAATATCTGGTGGTTCTGAGGTATTCTATAGATCGCAAAAAGAGATTGAACGAAAGCTAGTTACTGGAAATGTTATTTTCCGTCTGTGAAAGTACATCGAGACCATCGTGATCCAGCACAGCATCATCGGGTCGTATTCGTTCGTCGAATCTGTTTTTACTCTTTTACGAGTAATAGTAACGGGCGTTGTCACCTGCACAGGATTAGCTTGATTTGCGAAGCAGCAATGACAACTGAATATGTATACTTCTGATTATACCCACCGCTCGTTGATCATGTCGACGGCATGTGTTACTCCACTTCTTGTTCTATCAATCCACGGTGCAAGATGATGATATTGTGCACGTGACGCGTGAAGATGAGAGTTGCGATGCACTGTTAGAAATGCTTCCTTTACATGCAAATGAAGCTCGTGGTTATAAACGAAATTAAAATGATTTAACTGAAAATTAAGTTATAGTTGTTACTTAAATATAATGAACATGTACATTAAATTCTATAAAATTTTATAAAAAGTACATTAAATTTTATATACATGTACACAAATACCTATACTTTTCAGTTACAAATACATTAAATTTAATGCAATGTCATGAAATTAAATTCAAATTGTGTAATTTAAAAGTATATTAAATTTCATGAAATTTTTAACAGTGTGTGTTATGGTTGCACGTTTACGGAAAACTTGAATGTTCCTGGTACAGAAGAGATATGCGTACTATATAATTTGTAGATACATTTGTAATTAGGACAGTAATTTTTGTTGATTGACTGAAATGTGATATTCCGCAATTTTATGTAAAAAGAATCTCGTTTTTATTTAAATGAAAAAGAGAGCACTGTATTTATTATTGGAGTATTATATTACAAAGTGAAAAAATTGCTTTTAGTATTCACGCATGTAGATTTAATTTGACTTTGATGTATTATGAAGCGAAAATTAGTGAAATAATTGAATCCATCGAATTTATTTAATAATCTTCATTATTTGTTTCGATGTAAAAGCATGTTGGCAATAGATGATGTATTGTATTGTATATGAAATATAACGCCTTAAGTTTCTTGCAGTTTTTATCAAGGCTAACTTACTAGACTACTCGGTAAGATCACTTTACATTTCTGATAAGGAGAAGAGTACATTTAAGAGAAGCAGTACATAAGAAGCAGAAAGTTTTGATTCTATTATGCTTTTGCGAGAGTACTCTTTCCATCGCACTTGTCACATTATATTCTTAATAAAAAGACTATAGAGTGTCTTGCTGACGGTATTAAACTTGAATTTTACTATAAACTTGAGCAAAACATATCATTTGAATGTTATTTAATTTATCTGACAAAATTCTTGTATTACTTTTAACATTAATAAACTGACTAACTTGTAATGTTGTAACAATGTTGTAACTAAACTTTATTATATAATCAGAAATTTAGAAACAACAATTTCATATATATTTAAATTTAAAATATACTTAATATTCAAAATATTCTAAATTTAATTAATTCATAATCATATTAAATATATTAATATATCGGATAAAAGAAGTAATACTATATATATTATATATATATATATATATATATATATATAAACGGCACTATCAAATCTTCTATCTTTACTAAAAGAAAACTGTAAGAATTCATATATAAATTGAATACATATTGCAAAAAGATAGAAGATATAATATAAATAATATTTTAATTACAACTTACATGCTGTCAATCATAATAATACTTAATAATGTAATAAATATCGTTTATAAAAAAAAAACACTTTTTCCTTAACTGGATTTACTGTGCAAATGACATAAACTCAAACCACTAACCACGACGTTGCGGTGCTCGTCATTAAGCTCATTATTGCTCTCGTCGCGCCATTTGACGAATTACTAATTGATAGGCGAGATACTTCTAACCATAGTGGTGGCTCTTGATTGCCACGCTATGAGCGTAATGACCATTTCATTTTGCCACTTTCCTCGTTAATTTTCCCTTATATCTTCATTAACGGTCGCCGAAAGCATTCTTTCGTGCGTCATCGTAGTATATGGAAACGGTAGATTCGTCGTTACTTCGCTCGTTTTCGCGATGAACGATCGAACTCGCAATGTTAGGTATCGATCGTAATTAGAAGCTGAGTAATTTAATTTACCTCGGACCATCGGCACCTTCGTAACAAAGTGAAATATTAAATTGAATATGATTCAGTGTAGCGAATGCGCACGTGTCATAAATATTTTTCACTTTGCGAGGGTTTTTTTAAATTTGCTGCAGCGAGATTCGTAACGAGAAATGAAAGCGTTAGCGTAATTCAATTAAAGAAGTATGATGACAATCGAAATATTTTGATTTTTATTGCTTTTTACCGTGAAAGATATATGCATTTATATATGCGTACATATGTGCACAATGTAAATTTATATTGAAATTCTCGTAAAAGATTTTTTTCTCTCTCTTTTTTTTTTTAATCACATATACGTGCGGAATTTCGTATCGGCGTTTGTGATGACATCGGCTTTGATTGAATTCTAGGCGAGTAAAATTTCATCTCGCGAGATTAACGCCCGATCAGAGAGAAGATGTAATTCGGAAAGTAGCGACGCGTATACAATTTCAACGTGCTAGAAAAGGTTTAGAGATTTGTACTGTAGATAGATGAATGGATTCCGACCAGCCAATACATTGCTTATAAGAAGATTAAAAAAAGTCTCCGGATTGGATGCTGTTGTTGTGTTGATCGGAAATTCTTTTTTTAACATTCTCACTTTGTATGGATTTAACGATTTACGAACGCTTGAAGATTCCCCGCGACTATGAAGATTTTTATTTCACCGAATGATTGTTAAAATGCGCGAAACACGAAACATTTTAAAAAGCTTGAATTGTGAGCTGAATACCTAAGAACCGTATAAAATTCAGCTGCCATTTATCCATTCAGCCAGTTTTAATTTCCATGACGAAAATTCGACGAAAAGTGCGAAAAATGCAATGCTGATATGAATTAAATTATAATAAAGTAAACCTTGATTTTTTAAAAAATGCCTATATATAAAACAGATATTTTTAAAAATAAGATTTATTTGTCGGTTGCAAAAAATTATAAAAAGTAATCATGCTTTTGTAATTTACACGTTTAATAATATTTTGCATGTAAACAAAGCTTTTTAACATTAATTTATAATAAATTTAAATAAAAAATTTAAGTCATGTAAGTAATTGATAGCAATAACGTAAGTGATAAGAAATATTAGCTTATATATTTTATTTCTTGAAAATAAAATGTCTTTGTAACATAAATCCTGTACATTTCATATTAATATTTTTTTATTCTTTTATATTTCTTATTTTTTTTTGTATTTCTTATCCTTTTATATTGATTCGTGTATATCGATTCGAAATACGAATATCTATCTCTCAGCCTATTTTTCAGTTTTATCGGTTTTCAAAAACAGGTTATCGTTTCTTTGATCGAATAGTTTCAATATCGCCATATGGAAAATAGTAAAAATCTTTGCGGGACGAAGGATACGTCAACTAAAATAACAGACGTTGTTATTAACGAAGCAATAATCCACACTTGAATCGATCGTCGAAGTCGATCATCCGCCCGTGGAATGGTTCGTTTTCGTTGTTTTTGGTTAAACGCGCGATACCGCGAAACCGATCCAGCGATTTATTTGAAGTACTCACGGACAGATGGAAACGATATCGGAAATTCCGAATGAAAGTAGGTTCTGATCGGATTGCCGATTGAATAGCGGCGACCGACGGAAGTGGTTTTCCGATATTTAAATATCAGTCAGCCAGAATTTGTACGAACTTGTGGCAAGAGGGGGAGGGGGATTGGTCAGCGTGAGCTTTGCTTGTGTAGTCGTGTCATTGTGTACGACAAAAAGAAATTGGACTCGAGTGTGTTTCAGATTTCAAATTGTCTATGTCTACGTTTTTATCTATTTTTATTCCTTTGCATTTAGATACGATAATATTTTCTTGATTTCGGCAACACGCCAAGCTTCCTACAAACTTAGATTACACTTCTCTTGCTATATATCGCATTCATTAATTATTATCTTTTTACGTTATAAATTTCAACAAACGTTTTTTAGATGTAATATCTTGCACGTTAATTGCAAAATCAATATTACATGTTACGACAATGTCATGTTTTTTCCTTCTACGAAATTAATGCATATCAATACAATATCAGCTATACGAGAGGCAGATTTATTGTATTATTTTGTTCTGTTATTTTATTACACAATATAACATATAGAGAAAAATGAAAATTTCTCTATTTTAATAAAATAATTTTGTATTTCATGTCGATAATATATTTTTTGGTCGATTATCTTTTTGAAAATTATCATTTTCATTATCAGTTCTTCTATAAAGAGATCAGCGAAATCTCTCACAAAAAGTTAAAAGCGCTTGTTAAGGCAGGTAAAAGATGCGGGAAAGGATTCTACGCTCCTATTGGAACTTCATCTTCGTGCTTAAGAGACAGGCAACTCAGAATTTATGAGTTTGTAGAACACTTAGGAAACTTAGTCTTGCTAAATGGATTACGGATCCAAGCGCGGAGAGAGAGAGAGAGAGAGAGGGGGGGGGTAACATAAAGCAGGCTTATCTATAATCTGACAACTTATATATCTTCTTAGTGTCGATAGGTATGAATGAATTTATAGTTCTCCTTAATCTACTCATATTAAGCATAATCTACTCATATTAGCATCAGAAATTATTACCCAGCTCCGATAAGATTAGATCGACGTGACAAACGAGTATTGTCTTAATGTTTTCAATTCGATTCTTTTTTTAAACATTCTATAATCGATTATATTCTATATTAATCGTAATTTTACTTATATTTCACTCTATATTAATTGTAATCTTGCTTGCAAATATTTACATGTATAAATAATCGAGATGATGAAAAAGGATACGATTGTTACAAGCAATGCTCCAATCTCATATCTGAAAACAATTTGAACAATCACTTAAATGTAATTTTGTAATACAGGTATCTTTTTACTTGCGATGGATTTATGTTTCGAAACTTCGATTATAAATCTGATCAATCTTAAGTCAAATAGCATTTATATAATACTAAATCTATTGCTTTTTTCTTATCTTTTAGTAATGATATTTGTATTACTAGCTGTTCTCTGGAACATAAATAATTATAAAGTTATGTAAAAAAATAGGTTTGTTTTTATTGAAAAAAAGATTTTATATCAACATTATTTTTTAATTGAAAATGATTTTGTCAATTTACTATTGGCATAAATACATTTTGCTCTTGATAAAATTTTGGCGTAGATTAATTTTAATCTCGATTCAACTTATATTTTTTAAATTCCTAGCACATACCGGTCATAAATCCGAAAATTGTGAGTCAAAATAGTCGTAAGTAGTGGGTAGTATCTGTATGGTACTTTATTCTTTCTCGATTCTTTTGGATTTGCCGTTGGCGAAAATAGATTTTGTCCATGTTTGCTCGAGGCATGTCTTGACTGAGGATATTGCACGCTCTTATTTACAGAGGGACAACTATGGCCACATATTTGCGAGTTTCGGGAACTTAGTTCCCGAAACTCCATCTTAATACTAAACGACTTAGAACTTGCGCCACGGATAGAGAGTATAAAGATAACTATGCTCACGTAAGGAAACTATACGTTTTAGCAATAACATGTATTGTCGGAGATGCAATTTTCGAAAGTGCGTGGCAGGGAAGATACGCCCCCAACTTCCGAATAATTATAATTCGCGAAGGAATAGATTATATTTTCTATTCCGCATGAAAGCTTCGTGTGTACACATAATATACTTTCACGATTTCGAGAAGAAAGTGTTTCTAACATTTTATGAACGTGACGTAAATACATTAAAACGAGAAATAAGTCTCAATCATTTCAGCTACATTACAGCTAGCATATCTATACGTGCGCTGAGAGTTTGAAAAAATTCTCTTCCTGTTTAGTTTATATCTATCGTTTTCGTTGGAAAATAGCAAAGTTTTGAGAGCGTTGAAACTTTGTCGTACCTAATGTTAAATGGTTTAAGGATCTGGACGAAGAGGAAGCGCTTTCCAGAGTTAAGCGTGCGACTATCTGCTTAGTATGAGGGATCCTTTTTACTAAGTAAAAACACATCCACCATGAAGTAGCAGTAAGGCAAATGCTGCTTTACTTAAGCCCCTCCGATGTTTAACTCTTTTAAAAATGTTTCCTTATAATCCCCGCGCACAGCGTCGGTATTTGCGTAAGGATTTGTGTTACAATAAGTAGAAACGGCAGAACAAATAATAAGAATAACGGATTTAACGAGGATTAATTTGCGACGACAGTGACGAAGCGAGATCGGAATATTTTTAGTTTAAACGCGATCAAAGTGATGTATTTTAAAATTCCCACTCAGAGTATCTCTGAATATGTTTAAAATCGCACGAATTAATGTAATCATAAGCAGGGCGGTTTATAAGCGATTATTTTACATTTTAATCGACTAATAATTGGTTCGAGACTTCTCTCTATCTCTCTCTCTCTCTAAAAATATTTTTTGATTTTCCGCTTTTCTTTTTTTTTTGTTATATGTATTTGACAGTGTAATTGAATTATTTATAAGTAAAATTGGATGAAAAACGCAGTATAAAAGAACAAATTGTCAAAACATTTCGGTACGAAGAGCATAAAGATAATAATAATAATAAAAGTACTAAATCGCTCGGGATAAAATATAAAGGCAGGAAATACGACAAGGTACTTAAAATTCAAAGCGAGTTGACCACGTGCAAGAATGTGTGTCTGTACACGTGGATATCGCGATGCGCAGCACGAAGATTAAAATAGGATGTGCAACAAACGTATTGTGTGAGCACAGATCGCGATAACTGACAATGTAAAGTAGTGCGCGAACCGCTTTACGATTTCACGAGGCGCCAGAAACGCCCCGGCGCGGCGCGGCGCGATGGTGACAACTTGCAAATTGCTTTCCTCGAAGCGAAACGATACGCGCGCACGGATCGTTCTTTTTCATCTTCGGTCGACACCACTTTGACGCAGTTGAATTTTCAACTGCGGTAGGTACGAGAACGAGAGCGAGAAGCCTCGTCCTCGCTTCCCCAAAGGCACTGGGATATCGTCCCCGTCTTGCCGCGCCTCGCACAACTTTGTCCGCAAGTCAAACTGTCAGGATCGATTGAAACTTCGCTGCGAGCGTCGCCAGACAATTCTCAAGGATGGGAATTGATGGTGGTACGTTGCCGTGATCCCGAATATGACGGGACGTCCCTCTCGGTAAAGAGAGTATCGTCAGAGAATTTCGCCAGCGCAATTGCCTCGTAATATGGAAGTTTTTCTAGAGAACGTGAAGAAATTGGACTGTGTCAGACGGGGGAGTATCAATTTATCCGATTCTTCAGTGGGTTGAATCAGCGTGTTGGATCATAATTCTTCCCGTCGTAATAATGTAAGCGAAGAGTTCGTAAAGTGTGTATTATGGACTTTCTACAATAAGCCATTACCGAAGCTTTTAAGTCTTAGGCTATAAGAAATTGACCAATCATAGTCGAATATCAGAAGAATAATCGATTATGATTGGTCAATTTCTTATGACTTAAGATTTAAAGCTTAGGTAATGGCTTATTATGGAAAGTCCATTAAGCTTCTATATCTAAATATATGATTTTGAATTCAATTTGTATGGAAAGGACGGCTTTGCTGAAGTAAAAAATTGGATTAATAGATCTAAAAGTAATTTTGATGAATTATTAAAATAATTATGTAAAACGCTCAAATTAGTTGCTAAAATATCAAATTTTTTACAGTATCGCTCATTATGCTTGCGATTCCTGCGTAATTATTTATTGACGGTTTAACAAAATTATTTTCAAATCGCACTCTATCTAAATTTTAGATACTTCAGCAAAGCCGTTCTTTCCATGTGGCGAACGTTGCTTCTAGGCAAAATGACGGAAATTAGTTACCAGAGTTTCGGGCACTATTTTTTCATTTTGATCTATGACTTGACATGTATGCAAAATTTATGTGTATCACGTAAAGCTATTTGCTTGTTCCCGACGAGTGAGGCGACAGTCCTCATCGAGCCCTTGGCAGACGAACTTTTGTAGAAGTTCGATAGAGTTGGCGAAGTAGTACATGTTGGGTGTACTGAACTGTTGTGTGCTGTTGCTAATATACGGATTCTATTTAACCGCTGTGCCTCGCTTGAACGTTTATATCAATAATACGCATCTTACCTACCACATACACAAGTATCAAGCTTAGTGTCTAACCAACTTCCTTTGAATCAGTAGCGCTTAATATAATCCTAAAGCTGGTAGGTCTATTGGACCTCTCAATTATACGTCTCTTTGTCACGAACGTCAAATAATTCCATTTTCTTTATGTTAAATCTGCACACGCACATTTGGATTATTATTATTAAAATACACTTAGTACTCGTTCTTTTTTATTTTAATATGTCATTTAAATTTTTTGAAATTAATTATTCCTTTTAATTAACGTGTATTAAGTAGGTTCTATACAGATTCAATGTCTGCAACTGTGTTACAGATTTTGGGATTAACTCTAGGGGATTAAAATAATTAGAGGAGAAATTAATGAGTAATATCCTTTCTCAAACAGAGACTTGAAAGTTTTGTTATTTACAAAGTTTTTATTTTTTTTTCTTTTCTCCGCTCAATTTGCTTTTTTGATGACTATTATAAGCTCGGCAGCTGTTATTATTTTAACTATTGAATATTTCATCAAAAGTAAACTAAATCTGAAAAGCGGATCTCTTATCGACACTCCGCGTTTACATAGAATTGTATGTAACAATATAATTAATTAAATGACTGAACAATGTAACTTGATAATAAATCGATTGCAATGTACATTCAATTGACGCACAAGTAGAAAGAAAATTTCTTTTCGAAATTTCATATTTTTATATTTTACAATATATATATATATATAAAATTAGATTTTAATTACGTTTATCTATCACAAAAGAGTATTACAGAACATCATGTTGTATAACTCTTTTATAAACAGAAAATTAACTGAAAATTTTATGCAATACAAAGCAACATTTCGTTCGATGTGAATCGAGATTAAAAATTATATCGGGACCGATAATAAAATCGAGACATGTAATTAACGATTTTACCGGAAAAGCATAGAAAATTTTAAAACAAATATTTCCCGAGTTAAAATAAAAAAATTAGCTTTTGTCATAATTTATTGTTAATTTCTTGCGGTTAGTAATGTTTGAGAATATCTCTAATGAAATTTTTTGTAAGTTTTCCACACAGCTTTTTATTGTTTTATAATCATTCTTTGTCTTTTCTCATGTTATTTTCCTGCCACGTCTTTTATATATGCTTGTTACTATTAACAATTTTATATTCTTAGAGAGCTTCTCCTAGAATATCAATAAACGCTTTAACTATCTATAATATCTACGAAATAATATTTAACATAAAATATAAGTATAATAAATTACATATTAATTGAATTTAAATTGAATAAATTTTTTTAAAAAGAATAAAGAAAATATAAAATAAAAGATAAGTACAATTTTTTATTTACATATATTTAGAAGAATATAAATAAATTACAGGAATTACAGGAATACTTGTGCATGAAAATAAACAGAAGAGGAAATGAAAGAAGATACCTTCGCTTTTTATCCACAGTAAATATATTTTGTAGTTATTACATGTCTTATTTATATCCGTACATACGGATGCAGTACATACAGTAATAAAAATTGAAATGATATCCAGACGAAGCAAATTTTTGCTTTCTTGCAAAATTAGCCTTATTCTGATAGAATGCTATGCGAAACTTTAATTCAACGCTGATTAGAATCCGTTTGTGATAGAGAAAAGATGGGGCATCGGACTAAATTGCAGTGGAGTTCGGAAATGAAGAATAAAAAGGAGATGAGAAAATAGCAGTTGCAAGGACAACGAGAACATCAAAGGGTTTAGTCAATCGGGGGTCGCGGAACGCAATTAAAACTTTTCTACTTCCACTGGTTAATTTGTCTTTGTTACTGACGTGACGGTTTGGCACTTCCTTTTGTTATGAAGTGCCGCTTATTCGATTCGCTTTTTCGACGCCTGTTTGAAGTTCAGCAGCTGTTACTACTTCAACTATTGAATATTCCGTCAGAAATAAACTGAACCCGAAAAGCGGATTTCTTATCGACTCCGTGTTTATTATACAGAATTATGTAAAACAATTAAATAATTGAAATGTAACTTGATATATGTATATTAGTTACATTTATTATTTAATTATTTTTATTTAACTATTTGTAAATGATGTCTTAATACCACAAAATTAATATTTCTACTCTATTGAGTATAATATATATATATATATATATATATATATACAGGGTCTCCTAGAATGATTATCAAATATTTCGTATGCTGGCAGAGCAGATTAAACCGACTTGAAAAGTCCTTTATGATTTTGCAATAGTTAACAAGATATTAATTACTAAAAATCGTCGAATATTGGTTTTCAATAATTTTTTACTCAAGTCAATTACTATCAACTTTAGAAAAACAGTAAAATTATTAATTTTCTTTTCATAGAGCTTTAAAAACTTTTTCAAAATTTTTAATCAATTGTTTAGTATTGTATTTTCTTATTGGCAACTATTTTTACTTACATGAGAAAATGCGATATTAAAAAATTCTGGAAAATATTCTCCAAACTATGAGAAGAAAATAAACAATTTTTGTCATTTGCTGTTTTTCTGTAAAATTGATAGTACTTGAGTAAAAAATTATTAAAAATCAATATTCGACGATTTTTAGTGATTAATACTTATCTTATTAATTATTGCGAATTCAAAATGGTAGAGGATTTTCGACTCAGTTCAGTTCGTTGTACCAACACACGAAATATTTGACGTTTATTCTGGAACACCCTGTATGTATAATGTATTTTTCAAAGAAGAATGTTTCACAACATATAAGTTTATTTATAAAGAAAGCTTTATAAATTTAAATAATGTTTGAGTTATGTATTACATTTATCTAATGGATGGAAAATGTTTGAAAACTCTGGATTTAATATACAAAATATATAAAATTCAACAATTATTTTTTTCAAAGAATTGAATACATTAATCTGTAAGATTTTAGCTTTAAAAGTTTATTATATATTGCATTGTTTTGAACATTTAGACAAATTTATATAAATGTGACATTTATAAACACGAAGTTTTAAATTTGAAGTATAATAATGAAGAATAATGTACAAAAGGGACTAAATGTGCGTTACAATACAGTAGTATATATTTTTGATTGTATTCTATAAACAGCATCGAAATCAATTTTAAAAACCAATTCCTTTTACAATCTCATCAGTCAACAAAATTTAAGTTTTAAGAATCTCTCTTTTTTTCCTCTCTATCACATTTCATAGAACGTTTTTTATTCATTATGCGACACAGCTGGCTACTTTTGGCGACG
This sequence comes from Acromyrmex echinatior, assembly GCF_000204515.1. The sequence continues at coordinate 314,631 of NW_011626992.1, read as the reverse complement.
GCTGGTCTTTCGAAGTCCTGAATATTCGAGAAGAGATGAGGCGGAGTGTTTAGGAACGATAAAGGGAGAATCGGGAACAGAACAGAAAGTTCAGAAAGACGCCAGATGGCCGTCTTTTCTTTAAGGCCCATGGATGGGTTCTTGTCATGAGATGTTCAAAAATCGCTTAGCTTCCGTATAGATAGAAGCGATCGATAAAAGATGACCTGGACTGACATAACGACATAACATCTGTTCTTATTCACTGTCATTCGATTTTTTTCTATGAGTTGATGAAAGTCGTTTGCAGTACCGGTCTTTTAAGCGGTTTTTTACGCACCGAGAGATAACTGAAATTTTGAGTTAGATCTTTAGAAGCTAAGAATTAATTACTGTCCAGATCGCGGCAGAATATTAGGATATCCTTATGACGATTATTTCGCATTTATTTCTTTCTATTTACAGGATTGAAACGATTTTAATAAAATATATATTCAACGATAAGATAAAAATTGAAACTCGAAAAAACAAAATTTAGTATGTAATACTTTGCGCTGGGTATGAAAGAATTATAAATGCCATATCCTGTTACGATATATAGGAGGAATCCTAGTAACACGTACACCAGCCAATGCCGGAAATGGAGGCGCTCGCGTTTGTCTGTGTTTCCCGATATAGCGACAGTGACATTCTTTCTCCTTCGTCTCGCTGCGTTCTTCCTTTACGATTCCTATCACGATTTCGTTTTCAGACGTCGACGTCCTCCCTGTGCGTTAAAAGGAATTCTTATGGCTCCTCCTCGGTGAATGCAGAGAAGAACGCGGACGAGACTTTTCTTCCTACGTTCTGGCAAAAGCCGTGCTCGATTTGTCAAAGGATGGTTCCGCCGTTCTTGACATAAATAAATCTGCGCTGCTTCCACGCTTTTACAATCTTATCGTGTTCGTGGAACTCATTACACGGACGGTTTAAATGAGTTGAGAGTATTCGCGTTAACTACAATCCGGCCGTTCTTCTAGATCTCATTTGCAGGTAGTCACGTCCAATTTTTATTCAGGAAAGATCACGGCCGAAAGTTGAAAAGAAAGCCTCTGCGCTCTTACACAGGATTTAACGTCTCTTAATTATTCTGACCATTTCTTTACGCGTTTGACGACTTCTTTTCTTGAGGAAAGATTTTACGTAGAGGAAGTTAGTTCTAATAGCTCACTAGAAAGAGTATATAAATTGTTACTATAACAATTAATTGATATTACACATTAAAATTTTTAAGGAATTTAATTTGATATCAGCTTATTTACATAGAGAAATAATAGATTGAAGTTTTAAATAATACATTTACAATACATATATTCTGTGTGTTAAAACTTTAAACTAACAAATCTAATTTGTATTCGATGATGAAGTAACATCAGAACTTCTACTCACTGTTTTAATGCTTAAGATGTTGAGAATCATTTAGTATGTATGAGTTAGTTATAGTATACTCTTCAGTAATTCAAGCATCTCAAAAGTTTACAGTTTCTAGCATATACGGTCTACTCCGTATAGGACGTATCGATTGCTTAACTAAAGTTCAGTGAAGAATCTACAAATATTTAATGATATTGAGTATCTTGATAGTATCGCGTTTTACTGTATAAAATATCATAATTTAATATTATTACAAATTATTAATTTTATATTGATCATATTTTTCTATTCGTTTTTGCGAAAAAACTCGTCTAAATAATTTGCATTATTAAAATGCAATATAAATATTCGCTTTACTTCTCTTTCCTTTAATAGTCTATTTATCTGAATATTTGTTTTTACATTGCGATTTTAAGACAATAATCAATAGAAGCGCATTATATTGCGGTGAATAATTTCAACGTTGCGTTTCTTTACTTTTTTCTTATCGCTTCGTTCTTTCGATTAAGCGCAGGTTTGCTTACAAAGATTTTTATTAGTATAATATCTTAATTTATTTTTTATTAACAATATACGGAGGAGCTTAAAGTACCTCTCAACAATGTCGCCTGCGTCGGAATTAATTTATTATAATTCTTCTTAATAAAGTTTATGAAATAAAGGACTTGCTAATATGATTTCAAATAAATAGAAATTTGTAGAGATCATGTTATCGTTTAATTAGAAGTACATTTTATATTTTTGTAGACTTTAAGGCCTCAGTTCATTTTTGCCCACCTAATTTATCACAATTCTAAGAGGTTCTTTGCAAAATTTTAATTTAAGATTTATTAATATATTACGAGGCTTTAATACTGAAAAAGTTGAATAACCTCTCTTAATAATTTCATGAAAGAAAACCTTTATGTTTGTCAATCTTATTCAATGTGTCCTGTAAATTGGATTTATGATTCTAAAACGCTGCGTTATAAATACATTTTTACTTACGGTAGCTCGTTAACATTTTTTTCTATCACCCAAGATTGTGGAGGTTGGTGGAGATAGAAATTTTCTGGTGGAGTCTTAAAGGTTGAAACCAAATAAGACTAAAAGACGCGAATAATAGTATTCTTCCTAAGTTCGTTTTCCAATTCCACCAACCTCCTGCGCCCCAGAACAATTCCTTTGTTCTTTTGTTGAATTTCTCCGAGGTATCGTTAAAGCTACTCCGGAAGCGTCGTCAAGTGAAAAATACACGGACACGGACACGGGCACGTATGCCTACACCGACATTCTACGTTTTGTACTGAAATAAAGGAGTTAGTATATATATATATATATATATCTATATATATATATATATATGTATATAGGAGTAAAAAGGAGTAAAATAATACATTGTTACGTAACGAAATTAACATTGGAAACAATAAAATACAAGAATAAGTATAAAAAGTAATAGAAAAATTCGACTTATAGAAAAGAAGGAAGGCAGTAAGATGGTAAAAAAGTGCAGAATGGAGAAAAAATAAATAAATTCACCTCCAGCATGCTTACATTATTATTGGCAGTCCTAGATAGAATCTTTTTCAACGAGAACGCAATTTTGAAAGGGAGTATATAGAACTGATAGTCTTATTTATACGTAGTCCTCAGTTCTGTAACCAAACAAACAACAAATATCTGAAGAAAGAATTGGGAGATGCATCAGAATCGACGAGATTGGAAATAGAAACGAGAATGTGAGTCGAAGGGGAAGAAGAGGGTGTTCGCCAAATAAAGAATTACGGATAAAAAAAGGGATGCCCGACGTTGTAATATATCCCTCCTTCTCTCCGTCTCTCGAGGGAGCTCGATTCAACCACTCTGTTTCTACCCGACATCCAATTTCCATACTATTAAGGGTAGTCCGCCCACACACGGAACGTATCTTCGGCACACGGTGTATTTTCTCGTGTTTAAGATTACCACCCACAAGGACCAGTCACGGAGATACAGCGGATATCAAAGAAGGTCGATATTCTTCGGATAATGACGCCGGTGTACGGCCGCTTCCGGCGTGACTGCGTTTTTACGGCAGTGAGCCGGATATGAATAAATGAACGTCGAAGCTACGACTTTAATAACGCGGTCAAGCCGCGTTGTTATTAAATTGTACTTGCATGAGTGGTTCGTGATGATTAAATAATAACCTGTGTATATAAGCATTCGTGTTTAATGCAATGATAGGAATATCCGTGCATTGAATTTCTGTTATTTATCAGACTTTGGATTTTAAACAAAGCGAATTTTTTATTGCTGTGCTTGTTTCTTTGATTTATGTATATTATGCGCTAATTTATATGTTTTGCGAAATTTATAAAATTAATCAACGGATGAAAAATCTCAAAAGAATTAAATGCTGTAACATTAAAAATATCATAATGTACATTTATTATTTTTAGAAGATTTTTACTGCTCGATGCTTTATAAATTTAGAAATGATAAAAATTGAAATTTGCTGAAGAGAGAAAGAGAGAGACAGAATTGAATCCATGGATACATTATATAAGAATGCCAAATACTTTCACCGATGCATCAAAGCAATGTTCCAAGAAATTTAAGAAATGGATTGGTTGCAAAAACGCTCCTTGAAGATACGAGAAGCGATACAACGTGCTCTCACCATGTTGGTTTGATGATATACGCGAACGATACATCATCATCGTTGAGGCAAATGGCAGGCGTAAAACTGTTTTCGCCACAATATTGGTTATTAAAGAGGTGCGCAGCGCGATAAATGCGAATACAATGACGCCAGTAGAGTTGATAAACGATGTTAATAATCGGGCGAACGGCGCAACGTAAAACCGGATTATCACGACGAAGCAAATTCTCTTTGTGGCACGTGAAGCGTGAAATATGAATTGGCGTGTTCGTGTGTAACGGATATGCCAGTCATCGCGCGCGCGCGCGTGTGGCGATTGCCAATAAAGAAACGAGTTATATTGGCACAGCCATTGGTCTCTTTATCGTTACGATAGCTGATGTCCGAGAAACAACCGATACTGAAGCGTTTCGTGCTACACGACAAAGCAAATGGCGCACATGCAACATTATCCGCGTTTGATCCAGGATGGTATGTATATTTGAAACCAGCCAAATTGTTTTGACTGAGACTAACCTAAAATCAATGTCACTTCAGAAATTATTGTTACTCGGTTGTATAACAAACGTTGTTCTGTCGCGCAATAAACAAGAGAAGTTTCACAATCAGCGGTGACCATCGCTGTTCCTTAATAGAACATTCGATAAATTCACGCAGATAGTCTTTCTTTGTGTGAACCATAATTTATCCCTTACCCTTCTTCTAAATTAGTTGGAAAGGCTCGTGGGTTCTGCGCCGCTTATCTTGATTTGTCTCTCTTTCTGGATGCTGGCCCGCGAGGCCAAAGATAACGCGATCTTTTTGGAAGTAGAACTTCAGCGGAACTGAAGAATCTAGATGCTATCGTGGTACTTTGGAAAATGCCGGCGCTAAATTCCAACCAATCATTTCCGTGTGATGGGAACGTTTATCGCGTATCCGCATCTCTAATTGGTGAATTAACAAAAATGCAAGAGAGATCCGGGTTCGACTTTCGGCCGAGGTAATATTTTTCGTAAAAAGAATTAATTATTTACAGATTTTAGTATGTCACTCAGCATTATTAAGATCGTTCTAAAATGCGAAAAAGCATCAAATTGTTAAATTGCTAGTCAATTTAAGCGGATCCTAAAATGAAGCCCGAACTCTGATGAGGTCATCAGAGGTCGCTGTTTTACAGCACATCGACATATCTTTATGTACTACCACACCCATATCTCACGCAACTATGATACACGCAGTCGCACGTTCGTGTCAATTCTCGTATAATAAATTCGTCGCGATAAAGTGTTTAAGTCTAATTCCAAGAACTCGACGTTGTTTGTTCATGCGAACTACATAGACCACAATTCGTAAATACAGATTGCAAAGCTTTTATCAAGCAAATATTGTTACGATATTGACAGCTCTAACGCTTATCTCTATATTGGACTCTATATTGGACTAAGAAATGGTAAAGATCTCAATTTAAACAATAATTTTTCATTCTCGACATAAACTGCACCTCACAAACACGTATTAATGTATATGCTTTAATCGTAGAAAATGATTTTCAAATTTATAAACGAGAAAAAAGTTATACAAAAATTTATTGGATTTAATCAGTAATACAGATGATTTTAGGATTCCCTTAACTCATGATATTACTGCGGTAGTTTAGTAGAGTTAGTTTAGTTTCAAGACCGAAAAATCATTTCGGCGTGCATTTTAAAGGACTACATATGTAGTAAATTTATATAGAATCATACAAGTATTTAGGATCCGGCTGGAATTAAGTTTAATTGAAGTTGATTTCTATAGATTATGTTTTTAACAAAAATTTATTCGCACACGTGAACTAGTTCAATATTTCGAATGTAACTTCCAATTTTAAATCTATTTAAGAGAGAAATTGCGTTGATTACCTGTAGATATAATATATCACAAATAAATGCCAAAGAAACCATGTGTGATTAGCAAAATATATTTGTAAATTTAATAAAGTTCATAAATTCGTAATAAACTGTTTACAGTTGCTTGAATTTTTTGTAACTCTATTCGTTATTTAATATATGAGATATGTTGCATTATTTAATATTACATAAACAAAAACATTTGCATTTCGAAAATATTAGCATCTGAAAGGATCATTTATTCTTCCGAAATGGCTCAAATGGCGTACGCTAAAATTGTGAAAAAAGTAATAAGCGATGAAAAGCAAATCTATGCATTATTGCAATTAAGTATAAAATGATGTTTCGTATAAGCTTTGAAAAACATTATATATAATTTTCTTTCTTTTCCTTTATTTTCAACAAAGTATATAGTCCGTCTTCCTAAAAAATGATGTAAACTACTTTCTTCACAATATCTTGAAAGTCGCATGAAAGTCTTATCGACGTGAATTTTTCAAAGAAGTGTTAAACTATATATTTCGTTGTCACGTAGCAGGAGAAACGGAATGCCGGAAAGCATTCACGCTCGCATAGTGAAATCTTTATAAAATATTAAACTCCGGAAAAATATTAAATTCCAGATTGGTCTCTCCGTGTCTCTCTCGTAAAGTTCTTTTATGCGTCATTCCGCGATAGAGTGCTCGCACCTTTTTTCACATCTACCCGTTTCTTCTGCTTCCTCTTTTTCTCTCTTTTCATCTTTTTTTTTTGAGATAGGAACTCTAGCAGACCGGAAATAAGATATAAGTGGAGCGTCTCTCCGTCCATGACCTCATAAATTCTCGTCACGTAGAAGCGATCTTGAGGGATAACGATGTTAAGTGCTGCCAAAGCTTCGCACTATCAATTGCAAAAGTTGCGCTTTTCTTTGATGCACTTGGTTACGTGAAAAGATGTTACAATAATAGAAAAAAGGCGAAGGAAATATATGGTTTATATATAAGCTTAACAAACAAGTATCCTCACTTTCTTTTTATATCTCTTGACCTTTTCGGATCATTTGTGAGTTGATCTGTGAGCGAAAGTTCGATGAAACTCTGTTTATTATAGATTAGTTTCAATATAAAAATATATTTTGTCAGATTTATTGTATGAAATATATTGAAACTATTGAAAGATTAAGAGAAAACTTTCTTTTAGGAGTCAAAAAGAAAAGTGTTTTTGGGATTTCTTTTAAAGAAAACTTTTTTCCAATGTTTTGAATTTTTTACACATAAATTAAATGCTTTTTGCATATACATATGTTTCATGAATCATAAATTTCTGAATATCTTTAAATTTTTGCGTCCATATTAGGCTCTTTTTTTCTTTCGCTATTATAGTTTAACCAAAAATGATTCGCGATTTGTAGACGTTCTAATTTTTATTCTGGGCTTGACATAAAAAAATCAAAGTTTGTTTTTCTCGTTGAACATTATTTTTGGTACTGAACTTTTAAAATGCTTTAAAAATAGAGTATGAAAATATCGAAATGGACTATCAAAATAAAACTTAATGAAAATCAATATTTTACTTTAGCAAGCCGCCATTTTGTTATTTTCATATTTTGAAGCAATTTAGAGATTCAGTACCAAAAACAATATTCAACGAAAAAAATAATTAATTTTTTTATTCAGATCCGTTAGATTAAAAATGAAACTTCCATAAGTCACTGCCATAATTAGTTGAAATATACAATATGGATGTAAAAATTCAAAGATATTCATGATTTATAATGATGATTTATCATATATCTCTTGTATGTAAAAAGTTCAAAATGTTTGAATAAATAGTTTTTATTAAAAAAAATTCCTGAAAGTACTTTACTTTTTGGCTTCTAGAAAGACATTTTCCCTTAAAGTAATGTTCTGAATCAAGAATTATTTAAATAAATAATAGGTTTATTACTTTTTACCTACATATAACTTACAAAACTAAATACATAACGCTGTTACTTTATACACTCAAGAAGTTACTTCTACGATTCTAACTTTTAATGTCCTACTTCATAATACGTGCGCGTAAAATCTATATTATTCCCATCGAAGAATGAATATAAGAGAAGCAAGAAGGCAACATTGTTTGAAAGTACTCCTCGAAACTTTGTAATGCGAAAAGATTTTTGTATTTTCACTATCTTCGTTCAATGATATATTTTTTGCTTCATCAAAGGGAGTAAGTTTCGAGTTTTTTCTTCACCTTTCCTCGCCGATATAAGTTTTTTTGCGATTAAATCGGCGGGAACATGCGGCATGGTTACGTTCTTACTCATGTAACTTCCTTACAGATTTCTTGCACACTTGGATTCCGTACAGTATACGATGTCCGTTTTCAGCTATTCGCGCCAAGTTTCAAGTTTCATTTCGAAAAGTTTCTGCTGACGCATACGCTCGGATTTACTTGTGTAGGCATGCGAACTGAAATCGAAGGTTAAAGGTTGGCAGAGTTTAGGGTAGTTTGGGCAATAGAATTCTCAATAACGTGCACTTTATGTCGTATATAGAATTGACATGAAGAATTTAAAGTTTAAAGAAAAAAACTTACAATTTAGTTTGCGTAAAACGAATGCTTTGATTTCTCATCTGCATTAATATCTACACATCATAAATTGAATTGCAAATCTGAACAGTCTTTTATTGCCATGTAAAATCCTAAAATTTGCATAAGTCTTGAGAGCTTCTATTAACACTTTGTTTTGCTTTTTTTGAATATTATTTACTCAATTAAACAAACATAATATTTGACCTGTTGAATAAATTTTAATATTTATTTAACTATTAATTTAATTGTTAAATATTGGTAAAGATTATAATATCTGTAAATAATGCGTATTGGAAACCATAAGTAATTTAGTAGTATAATATAACGAATAACAAAATCTCGCATTGAGATTAATCAAAAGCAGCTTGTTCAATAAAATGCAGAACACGAATATGATTTTATTCTTTATTCGAGCGCACACATTCGCGTATTTGCATGAAAAATAACGCAGCGTATAATGGAGTTTACATGAAAGAGTAAACATTTAATGAAAATATTTTACTGCCAACAGTGGAAGAGAAAAATATGCATTTATTTGACCGTTATAACAATAGACAATTCGATGATATAAATTTTTTAATACTTATGGTTTCGCTTGTGTTAGAATTACATAATTTATCCGTTACTGACGATAAACCATGTACACTCATAAAAATTCTTATTGGTATGCGCATAATTTTCATTTAAATTCGAACACCGAGGTAACAATATTTTACCGATGGCTGTAAAAGATTGAGTATCAAGTTTTCCTTGGTTTTGCATGGTTATTTTTATGTCATTATTTTCGCATGTTACGTGGTTTTTTTTTTATATCATATATTCTGATTTTTGTAGAACAACATGACATGAATTATATTACGTTGAATTCCGTTGAACAATTTATACCACCATTAATTTAATCGGTCGTTAGCATCTTTTTCTAATCAGTTGCTTTGGATTTTATCATTCAGATTCACTTCTATCGTACTTTTAAATCAAATCTGCAATTGCCTAATGATATTACTCTTAGTATATGAAATTGATTTACCGCATGAATTAACGCGATGAGTATACTCTTATTGGCATTTGATTGCAAAGCTTTTGATGCGTTTGTATATTTAATAACGTTTACTTGCATTGTCGTAATAATGTCGAGAAATTGAGTTACTTAATGGATTTTCAATATTTAATCGCATCGTCGCATTGATTAAATCGGGAATAATATGGACTTTTTAATTTTTTATACAAGATGCTAATTTATTGTTTCTGGAATTATCGATTTTTATGTCACTTGCAATTCTAGGTAACATTTTTTCTGTCAACGCGATTGAAAGTCAGCTTCGATTACTTTCGAATCTCATAAAGTAACTTCCACGATATTGTTACGCGCGGCATAAAACGCGATGTTAACGTCGTCATTTTGAGAGAGTAAAGTACGTGCACTGTGATTTTTCGCAGCGATAAGGAGAGGTCCATGAAGACGTAAAGAAAAAAATATTGCATTCTATATACGTCAACGCCACGCTATTAAACTTTTATGTTAGCTGGAAAATAATCTTTTCCTTTTCTTTTACCAGAGTAATAAAATTTACACAAGGGTACTTTCACGAAATAATTATTTTTTTTTCTAGTAAAAATATCAATAGTTTTTCAAGTTACCAATATATATTGAAAATAAAATGAGCAGCTATATATAAATATATAATACAATTTAACTTGATAATTATCTAATTTACAAAAGCAATTTTAAAAATAATTACTTAAAAACTTAATTGTCTAAAATGAAAATTGAACACACATGCAGCACTATTACATGTTAAAGGAGCAATGGTAACCTAATCCTTTGAGTCAAATAACGTTTATTATGTTTAATTTCCGTGTATGTTAACTAACTCAATCTATTTCAATGTAAATATCGTCCATATTAACGTCTACATTTAGTAAATTATAAATTTTGAGTTAAAATTAATAATTCCAGCAAACATCAAATTACATGTAACGTACATGTTAGTTGTAATTTCTCACTCAACAATGTAATATAACATGTGTGTTATATTGTGGTTGTTCAATGGGAAATTACAATTAACATGTACGTTACATGTAACTTGATGTTTGCTGGAAATTTCTTAAATAAATTGTTTAATTTCATTGTTTTAGTCAATTTAACATATTATCTTTAATAAAATCGAGAAACCTAGAATAGCAACCTAGAAATGATTAGAAATAATTTGGATATAATTAATAATAATTTATAATAACATTATGAACTTACCAGTATGATTTCTCAAAAATAATATCTATGTAATAAATTTAGTTATTTTGCTGATGACATTTAATAAACGTTTTGCAATTATTATTGCTCTTGTTGTATACAATCGGCTCGCAGTGCATTATCTAAGATAATTGCATACACTAAGCTGCCTCATTATAATTATAATTGTATACGCAGGATACCGGTAATAACAATGATAGGTAATATCCGATTTGGTAACCATAATTACCTCTGTGGTTACGATATTCACTTGTCGTGCTTTCGGGGGTGTACCTCCCATATCTGGTATGTGGACATTAATATAGTTGAGTACGAAATCGTAACTGCGCTCACGTTCACGAGCCCCTGTTATTATCACTTAGCTATCATGCGTCGGTAGAAGCGGGCGATTGTTGATGCCGATATATCTGATTACACAACTACTGTTATGTTTAGCGTGCCGTTCTTGTATGCCTGAAGTTTACACGCGATGCGATAATTACTAATGATACGCTTGTGTAGCAAACTTTAAATACCGTCGCGTAAAATGCCATCGCGTAGAGAGAACGACGATAACTGCCGCCACGATTAATCTTGAAGCTCGGCCGCTGCGCTGAAAATAATACCGTCGTTTTATTTAATTTAATGCCACCGATTATTTCGGCTCTGCTGCTTCCACAACGTTTGCAACTTTTGAATTTATTTATGTTTCAGATAACACACAGTATACATATATATCATTTAGTTTATATTTTTGTCGACCCACGTCACTAATTATTTTACGTCACCTACAAATAATTAATATAAAATAAATATTGCAATAGTTTAGAATTTTTAGTTTATTAAAATTTGATTACACATTAAAGTTAGAATTACTAAAAAATTAAAATTAAATTTTATTTTTAGATAACTTTTTTATTTTTTCATGAGAGAGAGAGAGAGAGAATTTTAAATGAATTTAATAAAATTTATATTCCCAAAAAGCATACATCAGTTTTAAAATAAAAGATTTAATTAATGTTTAGATTTAATATTAAGATTTAATATAAAAGCTTCATTTCATATAAAAGATAAAAAAATTAACAAATAATATATTTAAAAATTTTTTTTATTACAGAAGAATAAATTTGGTAAATATATACATTAGGGTAGTCTCTCCAATGACCTTGATCTTGACATATGTTGACAAATTTTTTCAAAATTGTCATTAAGATATATGCCATTTATTTAAAAACACTGTGTGCGTACAATGTCTTTTTGATCGTTATATACAAATTTTCATGGTACTGAGAATGTGTAATATAATAAAAACTTTTTACAGTATTTGTGTTTTCTTATTTGAAAAGCCAAAAGCCGGAGATTTCATCGTTTAGTCTGCGATAAGCCGAATTCGCTGCAAGCAATAACCCAACTGGTTCTAACGTTTCTCTCGCCAACGAGATTTGCATATATCCGACGTTAAACTCCGCGATGACTATTGACGATGACGCGACTGATTGTGGTACTATAACCGTTATCGCACAGAACATTAACGTATAGTTAGCACACAGCTTCAACGGCCACGGTTTCTCGTAGCGAAACCCGTCTGCCTATAGCCTGACACTCACTACTACTCGTGGATCGCCACGATGCAGATGCCTTACCTGCTGTCAGCATTATCGCATTCCATTACTACTGGGTGCCGGTCGCAGCTACGGCTTGCCAGTACTACTGATATCGAGGCGCGAGGTTCAATGCGGAACTGTAACTGCTTGTAATGTTCGTTGACATTTCTATTGGCGGAATCGGGGAAATCTATTGACCCATGGCGCGCGAAGGGCCGCCAGATAACAATTATTATCTCGTACGGCTTAAAGAGAACTGCTACGAAATGTTCTTACGGTCGCCGAACGCAATTTTTATGCTCTATGAATCTTTTTAATTTCAATAAAGTCATATATCAAGATTACAATTTTTAGAGAAGATGTTTCGTCATAAGAAATAGAAATTTTTCTTTAAAAAAATAAGAAGAACATGTATTTGAAAATATTGTTTTTACATTATAGAAAATGGATGTACTCGACAGTAGAATGATTTATTGAGATTTTCGAACGACAAGAGTTTTCTCTCTTATCTTTCTCTAGTATCATTCTAGTGTCTCGAAAAACCAATAAATCTATCTTTGAGTAACCAGAAACAGTCGAAGTAGGATAACGCCTTTTACACTCGACGCTCATCCATTTTTCTGTTTTCTTTTTCAGAACCTGAAGAACCAGATCATGACGACAAACGTTTGGGTGGAACAAGTAAGTAAAATGATGTCATATCATATAATTTCTGTGTATATTAGACTTGAATTAGACATATGTATAAAACATATAAACATATTTTTCAATATAATTTTATTATTACAATTATTGATAAGAAAAGGAGTTAAAGTAAAATTAAAATAAAGAAACTTAATCGATAAATTAAATTGAAAATTGAAAATTAGAAAGAAATTCTGTATAATATAATTTTAGTGAACTACATATAGTCCAAGAATTATATTTAACATTTCTGAAGAAATTATAAGTATAAAATTCTTTAATTATGCTAATTAAAAGCAGTACTTTACAATGCTGTCTTTAATTTTTATAATTAATTGATATTTGAACTAAGTTTATGGATTATCTTTATGGTTATGTTTATTTTATTATTAATTATTGTTGTATTATTGTAGAATCGTTATCACCGTTAATTAAACCTATATTATATCGCTATTATAATGAAATCTATATTAGTATGTTTGATTAGCGATCAATTAAAGCTTATCGCAATTTATTGATTAATAATTAATTTGTGACTACCTGATGAAATATGTAAGAGATATGTGTCCTTTCATGAATTATTTGCTTTGATTTGATAATGTATAACATTATTGATACTCATTATTGAGATATTTCCTTATGGACGTAAATATTTCATTATCAATTAAGCGTGATGTTGCTTTTAATTGTAAAAATTTTCTGTAATTTGGAAATATACTTTTTCATTTTATATATACATATATGCATATACAGTTTTGACTAAAATTATTCGGTATCCTTATATTAAAGCTCATTTAAAGCTCAAACATTGATTTATGGCATTTGCTGTGAATTATCTTTTGTTTCAAGAACTCTTTAAACTTACGTATAATGCCAGTGGCGAATAGGTAATAATGCAAGTAAAAGAATTCTAGATGAATGAATAAAATATAAGTGCCTAATATTTTTGGTCAGGCTGTATATGGAATTTCCTTAAATGAAGAAGAATTTTCTTATTGGATTGAAATAGATATGAAACGCAATTGCGTCCAAAAATTAAAAATATATTTTTTAATTAAAAAATACATTTTAAATATAGAATATTACATTAGGATACAATTAACAATATGGGATGGAAATTTCAATTACATATCTTTTATGTCTTCTTAATTTTTTTTTTATTATGAGAGTTTTGTAAGTCTTTGAAGTCTTAAAAAATTTTATAGAGATGGAAAATAATTATTATAATAATAACAATTATTATAATAATTATTATAATAATATATATATAATTATTATAATAATTTTCGATACAAAAGGAAAATTTTGTTTTTATAAAACATATAAAGATATAGTTGCATCTTTTAAAAATTGAGATTAAAATTTTATAGAACAAGATGACGCAATTAAACGTAATTTTGTTGTTAACTTTGCTTCTAATTTACAATCAAATTTTATCCATACATGACGAATGAGGCGATATTGGACAAGCTGCTTAAAGATTGCAAATGCCGATCATTGAAATTCGGTTTCCATTTTCGCGAGTGTATACGCGACGCTGCCGTATTGCTTTGATTGTCAGGATCTACCCTTTCGACGTAAGACGATGGTTTGGAATTTCAAAGCAGGCGAATTTCATTCGCGCTAGTCGACGACGAAATTCGAATCGCCGGATAGCAGTTGGCCTTTATTGGTATAATACCCTCTTGTGTCCTCGCGAGAAGAACAACTCTGTGACACGACCATTTCTCGTCCATTTGTCTTGCGAATTTATTGGCCGTAACTACAATATTTTTGCTCTTTTTAAAGATTCTTTGTTTTTTGCTCTATCACTCTCCGTCATTGACGATCCAGGAGCAATATTTGAAAGTCGCTACTTTGACAACTAATTGTGACATATTTCAGTTGAATTGATCTTTTTATTCCATTCTCACAGATGCTATCCTTTTATTTATTATAACAATTTCAATTTTTAAATTCATGCTATCTCTGAAGATATTTTCTTATGCATACAAAAATCTCTGAAAATATTCTCTTCTCACAAAAAATTCACCTGTTTAGGAAATATCTGCGAGATGACTTCCTCGAAAAATCCAACTTTTAAAATGAATTGCATAAGTAGGGATATATGAATTTATTTAAGTTGAAAAATTGTATGTAAAATAACACATCTTCGATGCTTATTATTTTAATTTTATTAAAATAATAAATGAAAGGTCTTAATAAAGGCATTTATAATTTATGGATTTATTTCGTCAGAACCTATTGGTTTTCTTATATTGTTTAATATAATTACATAAAATTTAATTAATTAAAATAATAAATAAAATTCAATAATTTAAGTTTTAAGAAGGAATACAAAATATTTTACGAATAGATAAATTGACAGATAATAGTGTTTTTATGTCGAGACAGTAGAAGATGAAGAAGATAAAAATGGTGAGATTATGATGATAGGCAATGTGTTAGGATAGGGTTGAAAGAATCTTTGGAACTTGACTCACAGAACATGCTGGGACGTCTTGTGCTTTGCTTTTTAGAATCTGCAAGTGACGGGGCGGGATGTATTTTAATTGTAAAGCAGCCCGGGTGCACGTACTTGCACCGCTCGCGGATGCAATCCTCGTCTTGCAACGTAGAAAATTTGAAATTCTCGAAGAGTCGTCGGCCGTCGTTGGCGATGATCCAAAAAACTTTGGTATCGCGGTAGAATGAATTTCTTCGGAATGTACAGATATCTGTTGGTTGACTTTGGTATAACTTTGAAGGTGTTCCAAATTTCTGTACGTGCAAAGCAGAGAAAAATCTACGAATAGTTTTGATATGTAATACATCGTTGCGTAATCAGTATAAAAATATATAAAACAAAGCGATTATATTTGAAAATTAATGCATTTAGGTGAATAAATACATATGCTTTAATCGTATTCTTTCATAATTGATACAAGAATCCGAGTTTAAATTTTTTATTTTTACTTTACATTAAATTCTATGTTGCATTCAATCGTCGAAACAGTTGTACAAAATTCTCTTGAAGTCGGTTTCTATGAACGAATCTTTGCAGAGAATTTCCGTTGAATGGCACGGATCGAAATTCTCATGAATACCGGCGTATTTTTAGCCATAGACAATCTTTAGTAGCGAGATCGAAGACACGAAAGTTTATCAGAAGTGTAGTTGAAAAATTGACCCAGACAGAAAAGTTTCGACTTTTTATGCATCTCAACCACATGCTTCCCGTTTGTGCGGAGCTTTTTTTGCCCTCCTCCTTTTATCTAGTTCGTTACGACCGTTTGTCAGTGTCGATAAAGCGGCGTCTTCCCTTTTTTTTCTGATGTCGACCCGCAGGATGACGGTGGCGGATGAACGAGACAGGATGTGGTGGAGGGTCAGAGGTGAGTTCCCCTTCGGCGTCATGTCAGTTCCCGTTGAAGTAGCGTCCCTTTATCGAAGTTTCAGAATTGCTTGCGATTACTGTTCAAAGAGAAGGAAACCGAAAGAAGAGAGGTCGACTAGTAGTTTCAACAGCGATTGTGTGATGGATTTAGGAAGTTTCACAGTACTCGGGAAGTAAACAATCATATGTTTTTCTTGACAGAAAGGCAATCGGAGCTGCAGGAAGAACAGAGAAAGTTTAATCGAATCCGTCGCCAATCGATGATCCTGTCTCGTTTGTAAAACAAGGTGGATATTATCTTCACAGAAGACAAATTATGCTCGATGGAAACAATGAGCGAGGAAATTTTCTTGTTATAATTGGGAAAAAAAAAACGCGAGGGACGCCCCGATAGAGTATTTATTAGCAACGATTGTATGATTAGCGTGATCTATTTCGCGACCGGATTTATCGAGTTCGACTGTCTCGCGTACGCTGCGGATCGTTACTGCTATTATTGATATTGTTAGAATAATTACAACGGACCGGAACGCGAGCTGTACAATTTAATGCACGCGCGGCGTATCGCTGCTATCGACGTATCGGATGGATTTCATCGTCGATAGGAAATTGTAATCGACTATGTGCCGCGTGGAATTGCACTGAGCTCAATTACGATGCATGCACAAATTATCGACGAGCCTATCGAAAAATTATTTAATTGGATTATCGCCGTAGAAAAAAGAGAAAAAAGGGAGAGAGAGAAATGGAGGAAATATTGAATTCAATTAGAAAACATTTTAATGAAGTATCTAAAAATGTAATTATATAAATATTATAGATTTGAAAATAATTTTATTAATTATGAAAATAATTTTGTAGTTTTGAGAAGATTGTAAGGGCATAAATACATATATTAATATTTATGCTTTAAACAAACTAAATACATGTGAAAGTTGTGTTCATAACAATCTGTTTTTATTGAGCAACACATTTAGCTTATTTATTTTATCTGATATTAGTTTTATTATTATAAATAAAAATTTTAAAAATAATAAAATTTTTTAAATGTAAATTTTATATAAATTTTTTATATAAATTTTAAGTAGTTAACTAAAAATGATTTATGTAAAATTTTATTGAAATTCATTAATTAGTTTTTATAACAATATAAATAAATATTTTGTTTATTTACTCAACAATTAATGTCTGCATCTCAATGTAACTTTACATAAATATTCTTGAATTCATAAAATACTTATATACAAAAATTGAGATTTTTATAATACATTTTCATACATATTTCTATTAGAGTACAAATTTAAAAAATATTACTTTTTATTGAAATAACTTTTGATTCAGATCAACTATCTCTAATTTTTTTTTTATTACTTTTAAATGCAATTTAGACTAATCTGTGATTTTTTTTCAAGTAATTCTTAACATATTGCATTTGCTTTACAAATTCTTTATGCATAATGAGCGATACTGCAAAAAATTTTGACAATGGTTGCATTCAACAGAAAAAGTAGCTTTGCAATAAAGTTCTTTAATATGGTTGGCTTTACTCTTCACTAGATTTAAATGTATGAACCAATCATATTAAAAAATCTTAAAAAGTTGCAAAGTTATCTTTTCCTAAATAGAGACATTCTGTAATAACCAATTTTTGGACATCCTATGTAATTATTTTGATGGTCCAATAAAATCGTTTTTAAATTTATATCTAATTACAATTTTAAAATACTTCAGCAAAATCGTTCTTTCCGTGTACCTTCGGGAACTCTCATTATTGTCCGTAGATGAATTTTCAAGAGACAGTTGCTCTGCTCGTCTTTATTGTCGCGTCGGAAATCTGTCCGAGCTCTCAACACGCGCAGAAATCGTTTCTCTTTGGCGATATTTGTACTGTAAATATGACGAGGGCAAGAGGAAAGTTCCATACTCCTTCGTAGCCTTTGTACCTGCAACGTAATATAAGTATGGGAGTCGGATTCTCGCTTTTCCCATCCCTTTTGTTCATTAACCGATGCGCCGACCCAACGCTCGTGCTGCATTACTTAACTCCTCGATAGCATGAAGAAGGCGTCGTCCGTTACAAAGGCTGCTCTGAATACAGATTCAACATCGGGCGTGGATTTACATAGCGAGCAGCATAGACTTTGTCGCAATGTTATTGTATGTAACGTTATTGTATCGTAGCTAAGTCGTTTATGCAAGTTTATCTCGTTTGTTCGCGAATATCGTGATATATTATTGTCCAGTAATGATTGTAATAAGATTATAATGAAATTAACGTAAAAAATGAAGCTAATTATTTTCAAATCTTCCATCTGCGATTGAAGTTTTATCCAGTCTAAATTTTTGTACTATTCCAAATTTTCAAAAAAAATTCAGATCTTTTAACTTTTTTATTACATTATCAAATAGGTTTTTTTAATTCAATGTTAAAATCTTTAGTCACAATAAAAATTGAAATTTGAGCAAAAATGAAAATGAAATTTGATAGCAAAATTTCGTTTCCTTAAAAAAAAAAAGATCAAAATTGCAGACGAAGGGTTAATCCAGAAAAATTTGGAAACGCATTTTTTTTCTTTATATATCCAGCGAGTAACTTTATTTCTCTCGAGAGATATAAGTTAATATTTCGCAAAATCCATTTGGCGCCGTAACGAATTTATTTTACAAGTCACAAAAATGCGAATATCAAAAGTAATGTTTGTTTCGATGTGTTTAAATCGCGCATTGTTGTTGCTTTTCCTTCGTATTTTCTGCAGAATAGCTGATCCAAGGATTACGGATACGCGCGATTCAGAGCTTGTTTAAATAGGGCAAGATGTTTGCATCGCGAGTATTTATTCTGCCATTGTTGCTGGCGAGTTTTACGGGGCTTCCGAACGTCCAACACGGACGATTGTCAGCTTTTGCTAGAAAAGAAGCCGACAGCCTCCAGTCTTGCCAAGTTTTCTCACCTACTTCGGATTTCGGTAACAACGGATTTCTTTCTATCCTCCGTTTATTTTCTGCCTTCCACGAAATGTTCTGACACGGGTTCCTAAAAGATTCGTGTCTGACCTCGCGAAGGAAAAAAACAACCGACTGAAACAGCATGATCCGAAATGTTTTGTTTGCATTTATGTCCTAAAAATGTTATCACTATTTTGTTATGAATTCTCTTTGCATAATAACGGATGATAAATATTATTACTTTCCCCTTGTCGATTTTTTTCTCTTTGTAGTTTTATCTTTTTAAAATTCTCAATTTAATTTTATGGATACATCCCTTATTTTAAAAGTTACATAATTCAAAAAGATTTTTGAATGATTTCTATGAATAAGCCAAAATATTACTTATCAATTATTAAAAAAATGAACTAACATGACTTTATAAAAAAATTATCAAAAGTGTCATAATTAAAAAAAAAATCGTCAAAACTGGTATTATGTTGTGAAACAAAAATAACAAAAATAATATTTAATAATGTTAAGGATATATTCTTTTTGTTAATACAATATTATTTGATTAATCATTAATTTTCTGTCAAGAGAAAAATAGTTTTTTCTCTTTTCCGGGAAATTTAATTTTTTTGAGTTGCACTTTTGAAGTAAAAGAAATATACAATTTTAATATGCACAAGCATATGTGGTTGCATGTATCCTTACATACATATTGAAATATTTTATTTATACCGTCTTATAAATAAGAGACATTTATAACAGAATGTATCATGCAGGCTGTACGTGCGTAAGTTTTTAAACGTCAGTAGAAAGATGTACGTTTTTCATATTGAAAGCAAGCCGAGTCTTGTATTTCAAAGCTGCTAGTTTCGCAATTTTATTATCAATAGCAACATTCTGCTGGTACATCGAAAAATATAACCGTTAAAACTGCAAGGTAAAAACATGTACACGCGGGTGCGCGTCCTGCGTGCGTTTCCTCTGTGTTTTCCATCGTGAGATTTTTTCGCAAGAGCGAACATGCTGCGTTCACATGGCAGCTAAATCTAAACGTGACAGCGTCGACGGAACAACCGCGCTTCAAGCTAAAACGGCGTGGTGTGCGATATCGACGATGAGTACCGCCGGTTGTGCGGCCCGCTTTATTCCGGACATCGTATCGTCAAAAGAAGAATGACGCAGTCTCTTATCTCTCTCGCGAGCTCTCGCGAATTGTCAATCGCGATTACACGCGTGACTTCGACGGCGACTAGGACGAGTAAAGCCGAACGTGTGCTGAGTTTTCTCTGCCTTTTGCGGCTGCGAATTTCCTCTTTATTCTCAAATCTTTCTCTCTCTCTCTCTCTCTCTCTCTCTCTCTCTTTCTCTCTCTTTCTTTCTCTTTCGACGCGGGATACACCAACAAATCCTTTAGGCACTCCGCGACAGGAAGCGCACAGCGCGAAACGCATCCTGGGAGAAATACGAAGAATCTCAGTCGTTCTCGAGTTTAAAAGGTTACACTAGATAGTCGTTGATTTTGCCTCTCTCTCTCGTCTCTCTTCTAGTGCCGATTTCCATCGCCCTGCGACGATACTTTTCTTGATACTGCACAAACCGATTTACGATGCACTTCGCTCTCATCTCTTCGACTTCGAACGCGCCTCTTTAACAAAGAGATATAGTTAAAGAAAAGAACAGTAAATAACTTAGAGGAAATAGATAATGGTACGAAACGATTCAATTTACAATTCGTCCGCAAAATAAAATGTGTGCTCTATAATTCACTAGAATTAGAATTTACTGCGTGGGTTTTTTAAGACGATTTCTTAAGAGGTACATTTTCTATGGCAATTTTCACGAGAAAACTATAAAATACAAGCGTCTTCTATCGTTTCTTATATACGCAGAAAATCGGGATGTTAAATAATTCATTCGTTACAAATTGTTAAATAAATATAGTGTATAATATAAATATAGTATGTAAAAATGAAGCTACGTGTACATTAAGAGTTAAGATAATCAACGGAGGAGAACGAATACTTCGAGAAAAGATATTTACGATAGGAGAAAAGACTGAAGAGATACACTTCTCCCAGACGGCTGGTATCACGAAGGCACTTTACGCCGTAAGAAAAAAAATATCGCCACTAAATTGCTAGCATTTTTTTTCTCCCGCTAGGTCGTGATCGCGCGGTGTGCGATTTTATGACGTCGTAGAATCCATCCTCGATAAATCCTCGCCCTTCGCGCAGCATCGTTGCGCGAGTAGAAAAATTCGAATGCAAATGACGTATGGCATAATTTACGACGATATTGAAAAATACTGAACTTTTATGATCACGCTTCGAGCCACTCAACCACACACAGCTGGATATTCAATTGTGAGAAGAATGCCATGTTGTTATTCATTTTTCCGAAGTTCAATTAATTTCTTTATCTCCCTTTTTTTACAGGGCTTTGACATTCGGGAACGTCCCTCGGATGCCTCCGATGTCTTGGACATTTAATGTTAAACAAGAACAGATGATGAATCAGAGGCATCGGAGATATCCGAGCGATGTTTCATTGTGTCCGAACGTAATCATTGTGGGAAGACTTTAGTTCTTTGAGTAACATCTTCCTTTTATGTACTATTCTAACTCTTTAATCCTTATTGTGACCCTAACATGGTTAATAATACTGACAATATTATTGATCGTGTGTGGTCAATATTGATGAATTGATGTAGAATATTGATCTGGATTTTGATTTTCGAGCATGAATTTATCGTTTTATTAAGATCCATGTCACAGTATATCATAGTGAAATAGATATTGTACGTAAAACAAAAGTGAAATAGATTGTAAATAATACTGATCGTGTAAGATTGTAAAAATACTAAAAATATTGCGTAGTCACTATTATTGATTTAAAATTATTGAGTATTATTGGCTCTGTAGGGTCACCTTTATGGACTTTCTGCAATAAATCGTTAGTAATAGATTAGAAGTTAGAAAAAAAAAGTTGTACGCGAATCAGTTATAATTCTGGTAAAAAAAGTTGATAGAGAACGATAGAAAAATGCTTTCGTTTTGAATATGGAATCTGGTTCGTGAATTTACTAATTTGAATCAGATCTTATAGGAATCTTACACAAATCTAATAGAATTTCTATAAAATGCAATAGAATTCATATCCGATTAATCGTGATGTTTGCGAGATCAACGATAGAAAATGATGTAAACTTATAGAAAACTATATAAATTGATAGAAATCCTATCGTTCTTAATCATTTCCTATCAATTTTTTTATCAGAGAACTATCATAAGGCAATAATCAGTGACTGCGTAGAGATAATTAAAATCAAAAGGAAATATGTTTGCCATTTTTATCAGGAAAACTAACAAGAACTGATTGATATAACTTCTGAAAACTGAACAATCTAATATACATACGACTTATTCTGGATATAAATTTTCTAAGATTTATGACTTATAATTCTGATTTATTACTAGTGTGATATAGTGATATGAGTGTTGACTAAAGATTCGTACTAGAAATTCTATTCTTTTTCAAAGTGACTTCATCTATGACATATATTTAATTAATGATATCTCACTAAAAAGTATATTGATATAACAATGTTTGCATATTGCAATAATAAAAGCGGAAACTTTTTTTCCAAGATTACCCAATGGAAGAAACAGATCAATGTAATCATGCAATTATGTAATTGCTCGATAACTAGACAAAAAAAAATGCGCACACACACACACACGCGCGCGCGCGCGCGCGTGCACTTATTATTATAAAATTCAATTCCATTATTAAATCAATACTATATTTTAATAATCTGTCTTACATGACACTTCTACTGCGTGCTTCTGCAATAGTGCCGGATTAATTAGCGAAATTATCTACCTGCTTAATTTTAGTTTCAATCTTAGGAGGACCAGAGCTCAAGTTCTCGCCGAAGTTCACGGTATAGTAGGATTTAGTGTCGAAGTTTTAGTTTTTCCTCAGTTTTCTCCATTTTGATTACAATCCGCTCGAAGTATAGAACGTTCTAATATGCTCTGCAAAGTTGTGTCTTGGGGCGTTTCCCTTTTACAGGTTCCCATTTTAGAATTGCGTACTAAATTAACGTCGGAATCATCCGAGCCCCTGTATAATCGTTTTAGCAGGAAGATAATTTTCCATGGGAGATGTGTGACAGTTTATCATCTCATTCCCTACAAGGCAAAAGAGGGAAAGGGAGAGGGAGGGAGAAACGTAGGGAAATTGCTAAAGTGCATGCTATATAATTGCACACATCTGTTCATATTGCACATAGCTTTCTCATGTCAATAATTCTCTCAGGACCTTCTAAAAAGTGCCTAATTGTATTCTCTCGCTTCACTTCATATATACGTACAGTCTATAAATTTCAATAAATTAATTAATCGATTCCTTGCATTAGAAAAAGTTTCCTTTTATTTCAAAGAGTTTGTTCGCAAGAACCATTCGTTCATTCGAGAGATATAGAAGGAAGGGCAAAAAAGGGGACAGAAAACTGTAAAAGAACAGGTAATTAAAATCCTTCGACTGCTTCGTTCGTTGCGCACCACAGTAACTGATTTCGATCCGGGTTCGCTAGATCGTGCGGGGAATTTTAGGCGCACTGCGGTGGTGATGCCAGATACGTACCTACCGAACTCAGCTAATTGCGAACGGAATAATTAATGCCTGCAAGAGCAACGAAACTCGATGCACCGTACCGTCGCAACCGTACATCGCAGGTGTCTGCAGCGGCTGTTTTCTGTCACACATTGCTGCGTGATATAATTTTGCGTAGGATGACGAGATCACATTACGCTCAAGAGTAATCTTTAACTAATTCTTGACGAATATATAACAGCATCAAGTTCGATTCGTATTTGTTTGCAATAACTCAGTTTCTAAATTAAATTGAAAATATTTTATACGCAGAAGACAGATATAGCTTTGATAAAAAATATTAGATACTTGTATTTTATTCATTTATTTGGAATTTTTTTACTTATTATATGTCATTATTATATGTCACTGGCATTATACATAAGTTTAAAAGATTCTTGAAACAAAAGAAAATTTATAGCCAATGTCATAAATCAATTTTTAAGCTAAAACTTTAAATAATGATTAATAAGGTGTTTAATATTTTTGGCCAAGACTGTGTATGTAAGATTACAGATTACAAATTGACAGTAAAGTTTTTGATGTGTTTATCAAATCATTACGAATGTCTTATGATGCGTATAAAATAATTTTCAATTCAATATTATATTCAATTCAATAATATATTTTAAAAAAGCGAACTCTGAAATATTAATTATATTTTATTAAATACCAAAAGACTCTGCCAAAAAAAATTATTATCAGTTGATGAACTGGAGATTATTGCTGTCTGATATTTATCTGTGAAGAGATATGCAGCTATTATTAGGCATTTCTAAAGTGCCTTCAAGCTTGTATCAAAGCTAAAGATGGCCAAATTTTGAATGTTAATTATTGTTTTTGGTATTTAATAAGATATAACGAACACAGAATTTTTGTATATTGGTTTTTGTATAAAAGCTACAAGGTGACAAAAAATTTTTGTGTTTATTAATAATATATATATATATATTTATACAATATATATATATATATATATGTGTATGTATATAATTAATGATTTAATAAACACAAAAATTTTTTGTCACCTTGTATCTTTTATTTGTTTAAAATAGGCACCAATTATAAACAAATAAATCTTATTTTAGTCTTTTAATTGGATAATTTGTTATCGTGCGTATAGGATGCTATTTATTTTAAAATTAAAACTTTTTTATGTATGTATGTTATTTTTAATGAATTGTGTAATTCCGATTGGATAAGATGTGGATAAGAATGAAATAACAAGCTATTGTGTTACCTGTGTAACGAGCGCAACGGAATAGCTTTCAAAATTATTAGTAGCTAGTTATTTTTATATACGGCAAAACTTTGTATAAAAAGCATTTATTTTTACTACGAACGAGATCGACTATACTCCATTTTATAATGTCTTTTTTCTTTTTACACCGATGAGATCTCGTACGCCACGGCCATTTAATAATGAGAAATCTCACTACAAATAAATTAACAGATCATAAAGAATGAAAATTATTACGTGCGGTACATTTAAGATACAATTTTCTTTCTACACGTGCTTGCTTTATATTAACAGAAAAAGGAGAAAAAGAAATTTCATATTAAACATAAAGGAGAGAAATGGCTTTCGAAGAAAAGACCGACTTTGTAGTTTTTTCATTTTGCAACAATAGTCTTCCATTTCATTCTGTGTAGTCGAGAAATAATTTCAAAATTGGATACCTTTATTTGAATAATTGAATATTCAAATGGCTTTATCTATGATTACTTAGGATCGAGCTGGTAAAATCAAATTACTAGAAATTAGAGATTGTGTATCTCTTCAAACTGAATACGATTATTCTGTTATTGATGACATTAATCTACATTAGATTTGGTCGATGTTCAACGGATATGTGCGTGAGTGAGTGAAATTTATATAAGCTGTAACTGGATTATAAACGGAGTCGCAGCTGCCGGGCGTCGCCCGAGTATCGATCCGTCGTAAGAAAACATTGGCGTTTCGTGAATTACGTTTTGCTATCAGTTCGACATTCATCTCTCGCTAGAAAATATCGACGCATCTTGGAATCAGACCCGATAGGATCGGTGATGTGACAAGCTCACGCGACGCACACAAATATTCATTTTAGTCTGTCGTAATGCCTCGTCTCATTATCGTCGATCAATAATTTCGTTCTCAATACGAACGCACGAGTGAAAAAGTCGGGTTGAAGTCTCAAAGCGACTCGCGAGATGCATCCCTCGGTTCCTTCTTTTTCTTCTATTCAGCGAGAGATGTAGTGACGAAGGAGAGGAAAATATTGTCCTGGGAAAGATTTCTTTCTCGCCGCAATGCATTTGAACGTCGCTGTTTCGAGAAATGTAGAATCTCGTGGTGAAGATAAAAGAGATGGGCAGCGGACAAAAAGAAAAACCGAGAGTCCCGTAATTACTTTGCTTCTTAATCGTTTCATTTCGCTTAAACGCGTAAACCAAAAAGTGGATTGTAGAAATAAGATATCGCGTCTTCCTGTTCGGATATTAGTAGCGATGGACGAAACTTCCGTAAGATAATTATGAGGATCGCGAAGACGCCTAGTGGTCGTAAGAGGGTTTGGAGTTGAATGATATATATCGGGGCAGTTAACACGATTATGGACTGTCTCCTTCGTGACGATGGATATTCAATTACAAATATTATATACTTCTCTTTTATGGATCAATATTAACTTATACTTTGGACAATAAGCTCCTAGAAGTAAATTTTCTAGAAACATTTTTTTTTATCGTAATCGTATTTTAATATCTAATCGTTTGTTGGATAGAAAAGTAGTGCATATCAAAATTAGCAATTTTTCGAAAAAGCATTTTAAAAATTTTGAATCAAAACAACGTTTTAAATAATCTTTTAAGGAAAAATGGTGCATAACTCCAAATAGGATGTTTCTGTACAACTGTTTTTGCAATAATTTTGACATGGACTACTTAATTTAAAAAATATCTCTTTTCTATAACAATTATTGTAATGTGAACTTGATCAGAATGATATTATATGATAAGTGACATTTCTGTTCTCTAGCAGTAAACTGGAAGAGTTACAAATGTATCGTTTTTGCAATAAAAATATATACTTCAGGATTGATTTCCTGTCAATATCTAAAAAATGTTAATTTTTTAATTGTCACTTTCAAAAAAATGAAATGGTAATGGGTTTCACAATTGTTTCAATACGAATGGAGGAAAAATAATAAGAGCAGTTATATTGTATTGTACATAAAGTGAAGAAAACGAGAAAGAATAGAAGAGGAAAACGGTTTTCGTGGTCCCCTTATTTTCATGCAATTTTTTTTTGTTTAGAGAAAGGTTGCTCAATAATTCATTAACACCTTCATCAAATAAAAAAGACCCAATATAATTGAGGCTAGATCTTACCTAACAGTCCCCAACCATCGTACAATATTTTAATAACGTGATTGTCGTGGGAATTCTATGCAATATTATTGATTATCTTTAATCGATTTAATTATAATTAAAAAATTGTGGCCTCGACATTTTGTATTAGAATTTTTACTTTATCACCATAATACGCCATTAAAATATTGTAAAACGGTGAGTTGTGAAATACCCTGTATAAACTGTGCATTACTTATTGTTGGACTTAAAACATAATCATATATATAAATTGAAGCTGAAATAATATCACAATTAAATTAATCGTTGATTTGATAAATGATGCTATTATCACCTTAAAACTGTAAGACTTTTATTCCTGTTAAAGCAATGACATGTTTACAGTTCTTTTTTTTTTGCTTTTAGGAGTGGAACGATTACAAGCTGAAGTGGAATCCGGACGAATATGGCGGTGTCGACACCCTTCATGTACCATCGGAACACATATGGTTACCCGACATTGTTCTTTACAACAAGTGAGTTGACATTATATTGTATAAAGAGTAGAATTCTAAAATGCATTTTGTTTGAAATTTAATTTTTTTTTAGTTAGAGATGGCGTAGCGTTCAGTGTCGAAAGGCTCATCTTATAAGCTACTCTGAAATGTTCAGAAAGCATTTTTTCATCGTTAATTTATATGCTGAAAAAAAATATTTCAGATATTTCAAAGTGCATTATGTTTTTAACTAGAAACAAACAAAATGCATTTATTTAATATTTTTGTTTAAAATTTTTAACAATTGTTTAGGAATTTTGTTTAATATTTCACATCCTATACTAATTGACATATTGTTATTTTCTGTAAAGTGAGTAATTTTCTTTTATGCAGAGCTTCTTTTTTCTCGTTTTCTGAAAATTACAAATTTTGGACAAAACGCATTTTGAAAGTCTGCTCCTCATATATTATATTAATAATAGTAGAAATGTGTACGATATTGTCTTTAAGTCATCAATATGAACCTCTTTCGCGTCTCGTGATCGCAGTGGTTTTATTCGTAACGCGAGGTTTCTGGGTGCTTTTCATTTGATGACACAAGTTGACACAGGTGTCGTTTTATCTTTGTTACTTATTGAATGTCAAGAAAGATAAAGTGATACCTTGTGTCACCAAATGGAAAGCTCCCTCTAACTATATTCGTTCGTCACCGCGAAACGGCTATACTTCATAGGATTTTAGCGCGAAGCGTTAGGAGAGTAGATATTCCCATAAAGCCTCGCTCAGGATATTCCTGCAACATATTCTCCCGTCGGATATTTTGAAAATCCACGTCGCAAAAACGAGCGGACGCTGCTGCGATAGCTAGTCTCCGGCTAGTCTCTCTAACATTGAGAAATAAAACGTGCTCTCTATCGTGGCGACGACATTTTTACGAGGAGGTTTCAGGATTCCCTTCCTCCCTCTGGGGAGGTAAATTCGTTTGTCCAACGGCGACGGACACTGCACCCTCACCGCATTTCACGACCGAATGATCCCTGCGCGTAAGCAATCGCGTAGAAAAAAGTTACGTCCCGAATATACAACCTCGAAGATGTCGGTAGTAACCTAACGATGTCCATTTCATAGGATAATCGTAAATTAAAGTAGATGAAAACGATTAAGAGGCAATCAGATAAATGGTGCGTTACCAATTATCCGTCGGCAGACGTTATAAAGCGAGATTATACGATACATTTCGACAGACTGGATATTGCCGACATCCACGACCGCGAATTTCATCCGCCGCGGGTCTTCGCCGTGCGCGTAATACTCAGACGCGATAACGTGATGCATAATGTGCGGTTAGCTAAACCACAAATTACGTAAGTCCAAATTAGGGAACCATTAATTCAGAATGGGTCGAAATTAATTATTCGCGCCCGCTGACGCGACTCTTGCAGCCATTAAATCGATACAAAATATCGCTACTGGTACACGTGTCCATTTTTTCGTGCCTTCTGGAAAGTATCGCTACTTAAATGAATATTATAAGTTGCTTAAAAATTTAGCTTGGTGTGCGAAAAGTTTGTTATATCTGTCAATTTTAGAGCAAAATTACGGCGATTTGTTGGCATTAATTTTATCCTTTATTTGTTTAAAAGAAATCTTCTTTATTATACTTTTATAATTCTTAATCTATTTGATACAGAAATAATAGAAAAACAGTAAACCTTTTTTGCTGCGACTTAATCTTTATATTCTCGTTAAGAAAGTATTTCAATACAACTACAAAGACGAGGATACTGAATTTCATTGAAATCTACCAAAGGCTTTCAGAGATAGTAAAACGTCTCTCCGTCTTGAAAGGGTTTATGACACTCTCCTGATTCCTGGGGTGGGAGGGGGTAAGCAGCGGCTTCTGGCGTATGCTCTACGGACAATCGGGTCTCGTAGGACGGCGGCAGGCAATCTCATCTAAGGCGTCGAGATGGTGTATCAAATAAACCGAACTTAACCCGCTCTATTAAGCTCCACTCAAGCGAGCGACGTTCAATCCGCCATTCTCATTTCCATCAGAGCTTTGAGGCCTTCCTGCAACCCCATGAGTCGCGCTTCCCGACGATCCTTGTCTCGACGAGATCCCCTCTTTCGTTCCTTCCAGGAAATATAGGTACAACACTGATACATTATGTAAAACTTAACCTAAGGTGTTGGGGCGCCACTAGCTTTTCTGCACTTTACACCGATACTATATATCTTCCTTTATTTCTTGTTAGGCGAAGCGCATTCAGGAGTAAACTATTGCTGTGGTCTGGCATAATGGAAGAAATATCAAATAGATAAAACAAATTTGCGCGAAATTCCACTGCATGCGAATCATTACTGACAAACGTAGATAATTGTCGCGCTCGGGAGACATTTTGTTAATTTAGTGGAACTAGTTTCGTTGAGAATATTTTGTTGAAAGCACAAAATTGTTATGTTAAAACTAATTGCTGTATATTGTCGGCTTAACGAGCTCATTTTATTAGGCAAATTAATTTGTTAAATCAAAATGCAAAATAATTTGTAAATTGTTTACAATTAGTTTATAAAATTTCAATAATTAATAATGTGTACTGATGTGTGTGTGTGTGTGTGTGTGTGTGTGTGTGCGCGCGTGTGCGTGCGTGCGTGCGTGTATGTGTGTATTACAATGATGTAATTGCCACGTTATGTATATACATATATTATATTATTACATCAATTAAGAAATCATTTGATCACTCGATGCTTCAATTCTTTAGTATTTTCAATTCGGAATATTATAATAATTTATTAAAAGATTTAGATAAATTATAAAAAAGTGTGCAAATAATTTAATAAAATCATTCACCAACACTTCAACGACACATAAAAAAATTACAGTGAATTGTTGATCGCATTCAGTGCACACTGATGCAATCGTGAAATTTGATGTGAAGATGTGTGTTCAATATAAATATTACAGATTAAATTGCAAAATCCTTAATACACTTTACTGTGGTGTTTGGTAAAATATAGAGGAAAGGCCCCTATTATAGGATACTGAGTTCATTTTGGATGAATGCTAGAAGTTTATGGGTAAAATTTAAAAAAATAATAGATCATTTTGAAGGGAATTTAATAAGCTTTAAGATAATGTTATATAAAATTTAATTTAAATTTTATTTTTTTATGAAAATTAAAGAGAAATGTAAAAAGTAAGCAAATCTCAAAGTCAAACAATTGTGCTCCTAATATGAGATGCTCTGAGAAATCGATAGTAAAATGCAAAGTATATCAGTATTATAACTAAAAAACTTTATTTAATGTTTCTTAAATATAAACAAACAGAGCCAGGATGCGCGAAAAATGAATATGCGATACATACATTATATCCAGAACTCGTCTTCAGGTAATTGAAATCAAGCATCGCAGAAATAGGCACTCGACGTTCATTCTTTTTTGTTATTGTACAATAACATTTATACTTTAGCAACGGTTTTTGCTATGACATAGGCGTATGGATTATTTCATATTAGAAATACCCTGGGTATCTCATATTACGATTTTCATGCCTTACGCCTTAATTTTACGATCATCAAATCTAATTTCTGTAATTAAGCAATTCAACATATCCCATATTTTTCTAGTACGATCTTACTCTATCACTACATGAAGAATTTATTGCCAAATATTTATTTATTAAACAATGTTTAAAGGCTCATGAAGAACTTGAAGACCAAATTCTAAAATCTTTTTTTACAATGACTACAGGCATGATCTAATAATGAATTTTCTACTAAATAATTTTCAATCCAAGAACAATAAATTCATGACGGAACCAATAGATAGTTATTATTAATTTAGCAGAAACATCGCTATCTCATATTAGGTGCCTATTTCATAATAGGGAGCTTTCCTTTATATTTTATAATTCGATAACATTTATATTTTTTTTACACTTAAATTAAATCAGTGTACAATAGCTTTAATACGCTCCAGTGCTTTTAACTTCGCTATTAGTGGCTCAATAAACTATTTTATTAACTACAAAATTTGAAATTAAATTGAAATATTCTTTTATGCAAGCTAACTAAAAATTATATATTGTTTTTTTTACTTATTAATTACTAGATTTTTTTCTATGATATATTATTATATTCACTCTCTTTCTCTCCTTCTAATTCAATCACATAAGACGTTATCGAATTTTGTTTTTTAATGAGCTATTCAACATTTAAAAGTTCGAAGCAACATTAGATACTCGTAAAAGTTCGAACAATTATTCTTTTGTGATGAATACTTAGTATAATCATTATCGTTGATGAAAACGAATCGTCATCGTTGTTGCCATGAATCCAACGAAATTACTCAAGTCTCCATGCAATCAGTGGAGTGAACATGCGTTTATATGTACGCAAAGGATCGGTAGGATGGCGGCCAAAGGGTTGCTTAGGCACAACGACCTGACGGCGCAGCGTACGTACAACCGTGCCGCAAAATGCAGAGTTAAAATATGCAGGAAACGTACGTGAGGGCGAATCTCGTTACTCCATTATCACCGGATTACTGCACCTGCAGCTCATCCCAGACCGCACCGTGGTAATCCATTCCAGTTGCCTTTGCGAGAAAGAGAATAAAAGAGAGAGAGAGAGAGAGAGAGAGAGAGAGAGAGAGAGAGAGAGAGAGAAGAGGAAAAGGAAGAGAAAGAGAAAGACAGAAAGAGAGTGAGGTGGCCTGGTAACAAAGTCTCGTTAGCTCCAAGTAATCGCACATACGTGTTGCGTCGCAATTGCGTCGATACGCGATTGTTTTCTTGAATACGACGTGAGTTTGATATAAAAGGGGATGAACTCAATAATGGAACAACAGGGAGTATAGATAAAGAAAAAGTATCCATATAGCGGTAAGCTCTAATCCACAGCGCGTCCAAACTCACTTCTGTTATATTTATGGGATAACTTGATCTCTCTCTCTCTCTCTCTCTCTCTCTCTCTCTCTCTCTCTCTCTTTCTTTCTCTCTCTTTTTCTTTCTCTTTTTCTTTCTCTTTCTCTTTCTCTTTCCATTTCTCACTGAGCCATTCAACTCGCATTTCGCAAGTGTCAACCGCCAAGCTCTGCTCGCGTCCAACTCGCCCAATGCTCTTTTCCAAGAGCGCTCTCCTGTGCGCCGTAACGCGTTATCAATTGCGGGATCAGTCCGTTCAGGTCGTGGACGCTACATCGTAAGCATCGAGATCTACGACAATAGGGAGCTTTCCCCTTTGGAAACGATCGCGGGGGAGGCAAGTGTAAGTAATACTCTCTATAAAGAGTGCCTCACAGCGCGGAACGCGGTTGCAACGATTCCGCCATTCAACCCGAGAGTATATATCGAGTCTTATCGAGTCTTACTGCCTCGTTGAGGTGGGACAAACTGCTGGGTAAGAGGATACCGATGGTCCGCACGAGAACCCTGCTCGTTCTCCGAGTAAGACGAAAAAGATTATCGTAGACCTCGGTCGTAATAGCTGGCGATCCGCAATGTCGATCGACATTGTCGTCATGATTCGACACAAGAATTTCCCGGTTCCAGTTTCGGAAAAACAGTTTTTACATGACGGTAAGATACATCGTACCGCGCAAATGACATGTCATATATATTTTTGCGGCACGAGAGACCGAATCCTGGCAAAGGGCAGCACTTTCCGCGTTCTATGGCGTGATTATAAATAAGCGTATTCGAGATCAGCATTTGCGCCATTGTTCACAATCGTTGAGCGCGATTCAAGTCTTTGTAGTAGCAGATTGAGCAAATGTCAAATTTGTCTATACATACGTATTGTGTATTCCAAGAAAATTACGAGGTCTTGTAGGAAATCATGGACTACGCCCAACAACATTTGTTACTCCATACAGCATTGAACGTTGAAAGAATATTGTTGAGATGTTGAATGTTGAAGTGTCAATGTTTCATCAATGTTGTATCTATAATATATTCATTTTTCTACATTTATTGTTAATGTTGCTGCAACGTTAAAAGAATATTGAACAAATTTAATCACAAATTGAATATTTATTCTCAAATGAGGGAAAAAAAAACTTTTTTTTTAATTATAATTCTGTTGTATGTGTTCCGGAATATGATGTTAATCACAATAATACTTATTTTAATAATAAAACTGAATTAATTAATATACGAAAAATTTTTTATGTCTCACGGACATTGTAATTCAATGGACATTAGACGTTTTTGCAACGTCTCTTCAACATTGAATCTACATTTCGCATTGTTGCTACAATGTTCGCAATATTGCAATCCAACGTTTCTGACATATTGATTCAACATTAATGTGCTGTATGGATATTCTCTAAATCAATGAATAATTACTGATATCAGTGCCAAGTATGCCGTTGGTAATCAGTGAATGAAATGTGAGATCCGTAAGCTATCTAATCCTTATTATGTGATCTAACCTTGTTTTAGTGCATAAATTCGATGGTATTGGAAGATTGAAATTAACGTGCAAAATATTAATATTTTAATTATATAATGTTCAAACATTCTTCCTTTTTTAGTTCATTGATTTAGAACTTTACTGATTATCCAGTGCCACTGGGTAATTAGTGGCTATCCAGATTTAGAGGCTGTTTTCAGATTTAGAGAGTACATAAAGATATGTTATAGATTGTATTATCAGTACACAAAAGCATAAAAGAGTCAACATAATATATAATATTTCAAATATCAATTGACTGATTTAATCAATTAGAGCATCCAATAGTTAGAAATATCATAACAAATTGTATGGCTGGCGATAGAATGACGTCATCTTTCATAATGTCGAGCCATATAGAAAAGAGAAGTTTTTTTTAAAGAATTCGTCCGGCCTTTCCGGAAGGGACGATCGAATCAGGGAAAAGGGAGAGAAAAGACGACGACGTTATCATTAAGATTGCCACAAGACGATGCCGCGGCTCTCGAAGTCGTCGAGTTGGAGTCGGCGGTGGTTTTACTACTTGCACAGAGTTCTGAGATTTACATGACGTGCCCGCGCAAGAAACTCGCCATAAAGCACGTCTGGAGCACGAAAAAAACGTGATTAATTGAGTCTTCGAACTTTCTTGACGTAACTCACAGAACGCGCTCGTTTCTTACGATACTTGCAGCGTCCACTTTGTCTTTAACCGGCGAAGCGCAAAAATTATGGCTCGGCCTGAGGAACATTGTAATTTCCCTTCTTCTTCTTCTTTTAGATCTCTTTTTAGGCGTTATCTTGGTTTTACATGAATCACAGTTATAAAATCTTAGAACACAAAAATGTACAAGTATATATATCTCTAATATATAATTTTACAATTCATATAATTCAAAAAATTTAATCGAGGGAATATTATTTGAAGTATTGTCTTACTTATTTATATCGTATTGTCTTACTTATTTATTTTATTAACACATGAATTTTCCGCAAGAAATTTCTTACTCTTTTTCAAGTATCTTTTAAGCTTGGTTGTATATGAATCATAATCGTAAAACCTCAGAATGCAAAAATGTACAGATATATCTCTTAATTTTACTTTTATGTAACTCTTCAAAAGATTCAACGGGAGGAACATTATTTAAAATGTCATATCGTAGTTTATTTATTTTATTACCGCATGGAATTTCCACGAGACAATCTCTTTACTTATAAAATAATCGTGATCACAACGCCAACTTTGAATCGTTTCATCGTTAAGTGAACGATTATTATATCTTTCGCTGACTGGCAGCAGAATAATGTAACAGCATCCGAGATTATGTAACATTCCCATAACAACGCGAATGTTCCTCTCGCCGGGAAATCTCATTCGCCCTGAGAACAAAGCTTAAGCATCGTCCAACTATGTGCCACGATTAAAATGTCACTTTTGAGCCGTCGTCCTGTATTATCAACTACGCGAGTCGCTCTTATCACTGTTCCGTTCTAATGATACTTGCCTCGAGAACACTTTCGACCGATGTTTAGCACGGTTGACTTATAAGCGATGTTCTACAAATTAGCAAATTAACTTCGGCGTTTCCTGGCCCACTTATCAAATTATAACATCTGCTTTCATTATTCACGAAGATAATCGTTCGATCAGCCGTAATTAGAGCACGATTGATAGATGCGTGGTGCGATTAATTTTCAAAAATAATGAACGAAATACTTCTATTTTTGTTTTATTATTTGATGTTTTAAGAATATATTACATGTATTTTTTAATAAAATGAAAAGTTACAAATTTTTCTATGTTGTATTTGAAAGTAACACAGACAGTTTGGTAATAATTTAAAACTCAGATCAAAAAATATTTCAGTAAGAAGTAGAGATGTTTTTAAAAAATGGGATAAAATTAGAATATTTTTATTTAAATTATAAAATTGCATTGCTAAATATAAATATTGATCTCTTATTGAACTATTTCATATGTATATAAAATTTATTTATATATAAAAAAATAAATTTTTAATTTCACAGTCATAAGACTGCAACAAAAGCAGAAGCGCAAAATATTATATTGTTTTAATGACAGAAATATGATACGTGATTTAAAAATTAGTGATGGCGATTATTTTTTGTCAGAAAAAATTTTCTCGAGCTTAATTGCTAGATTACATACAAACGAAGATAAAATGTAAATGTACAACAAAATTTATTGAAACATCCGCCAATGCATCTGATATAATTGTTTTGAGTTAGAAAGTCTTATATTTCGTGATTTTTGCTGCAACCTGTATTCTGCAACATGTATTGTAGACTAAGCTGTAACAGTTAGGTGAGTCACCCTTATTTTTAGCACGCTTCTCTATACAGAGTTTGATAACAGAAATATAATTATCGGATGACCACAAAGTGTAAGAGACCTACATTAACGCTCAGAAGCTTGTATAATAGGATTTGCAGACGCGCGAACTTTATCCAATATGCTTTAACTTTTGTTGCAAACAAATGCTCGCGTTTCACGAACAGTTAACGTAAAAGTCTTATTATGCATATAACGTTTAAATTTTCTTGATTTGTTGTGTGTGTTTCCTATAATACTCGCTTTCGTAGATATATTTTGGCAATTTTTATTTTTTTAATATGCTGAATTTTTTAAAAATAAATACTCGTAAATCTTTAATTTGGTTTGAGAATTATAGAAATCCTAATTTTTTGCAGCTGTAATAAAAAAATAATATTTGGTCCTTATTATGCTAATATTTTCTTAATTACATAGATAACAAAATATTATTTTTCATTTTTGATATTTAAATAAATGATACTTTAAATTTACTGATAGATATTAATGGCATTCCTATTATTTTGAGACGAAAATTCCATCACATACGTGTCGACACTACTCTCTAAAACTATTAGAGGGAATCTCAATCTGAAGAATAAAATTTCGCTCTTAAAGATTGAAAATTGAGCCACTTTTTGTCAAGACTAGCTCAATTTTCACTCTCTAAAATGAGATTCCACTCCAAATTTGAGAGAATACATTAGTTTTAAATGAGAGTTTAAAGTTAACCAACCGACTGTCCAAATTTGTGCGCTTAGACATGGCACATTGCTCAGTGAAAGTTTTTGAAGCATCAATTCTATTCTCTCATCTGTTCTTTTCGCCATGTGCAAATTTCGGACAATTTCATTGATTAATTTTAACTTATTCTTATTTAAAAACTACAGCCTCAACATTTCAATATTATAATTTTCTTCTCGAAATGATCTTAGGAATTTGTCATTAACATTAATCTAATAAATCTAGAACACCCTTATAATTGTATATATATGTCTCACAATGCTACTTATACTACAATACCTAAAGTTATGAATTATTTCATCGATCGACAATCTATATGTCAAAGAGTCCTCCCCGTCTCGATTCAGTGGAGATCAGTCGCGGAGGTAACGTCGTCACGTGCGCGGAACGAGACGTCGGATGAAAAATTCACGAATTCGCGCGAAATCGGCGCAAAACGGATCGACACACATGGCAGAGCAGAATTCAGCGATAGCTGAACTAATAAGAATGCCATGGCCGGCTCCGACCGAAAATAGTGCAACAAGTGTGGTCGCAGTAGCGACAGCTGCGACGTGACGGTGCGGCCATAGCACCCCGAATATCCGTATTAGAAATTCCTGCAAGCGCATTACCTCGGCGAGTTTATTTCTCACGAGCACTCTGTGTCTTCAGTCCTGCGCAATAACATCGGTACTCTGGTGCTGTATCGTTT
This sequence comes from Acromyrmex echinatior, assembly GCF_000204515.1. The sequence goes on along the minus strand of NW_011626992.1, from coordinate 276,656 downwards.
ATTCGACGGATTTTCTTATCTCGGCTGCCACCAGTTCACCGTCGTAACGTTCAGTGTTAATTCCTCGAAATTTTGCAACGCGTACTGACAACGCGGAATAACCGGGTAATCTGATGGCTTTAATATGAAAATTATTGTTTCTACAGAATTTAGGATCACAGTAGAATGAAAATAACATGAAATTGTCGCATTAATGATCTTATAAGAGAAATAAGAACGATTGTCTTTATCTTTATAAGAATTAAGAGAAAATAGATTTTTATATTTTTTTATAAATGAAATTAAATGAAGAACAGTAAAAGAAGAAAGGCTCTATTACTTTGCGATTATTCATTTTGTATTAAAAAAATATTGTATTAAATAATCTTCTTCCCTTTAAAAAAATATTGTATTATGCACATTGATGTTACATGATTGATAAAAAAAATGTGGTAGTGATATAAACTGAGTAGCTTCCTAAATATTTCTACAAATTTAAAAAAAAAGGAAGAAAGAGAGAGAGAGAGAGAGAGAGAGAGAGAGAGAGAGAGAGAGAGAGAGAGAGAGAGAGAGAGAGAGAGAGAGAGAGAGAGAGAGAGAGAGAGAGAGAGAGAGAGAGAGAGAACAGAAAAACGATCAAGTTAATTTCTAGAAGAATTTATAGGAGAAAGATGGCTGCGGCAATAGATGGTACAGTTGTTTCGTGTTCAATGTACGCACCGAAGCGTACATCGCTTTGTCAAATTTTCACACAATAACATTTGAAGCGTCGCGTCGCCTCGCTTTATTCGGAATATCGATTGGAACCGTTTCTATTGGCTTTACGTATGGCAGGAAGCTTTTAACTTTCTACTATGACGTTGTAGATTCTCTGCACGTTGGCAGCGTTTCTTCTCTGTCACGAAGCGCAAGTCTCGCAAAATAGGGATGATCCAGAAACGATTTCGACTAGAATGGAGTTACGTTGCTTATAAGTTCATTTTCGTAACAAATATGAAATATTTCGTCGAGGCATTCATAGATAAGATCGGAGTTAAAATATGACACTCCGTTTGTAATCGCATATTTAATATGAATGTGCTATATTGCGCCATTTAAATATATGCGATATGCATAGTGTTATAAAATCGGCGAATATATCCAAATACATCAATAAAAGAACACGTTATTTAAAACTTCGACGATATTTTATTTTTTATGCTGTTGTTTAAAATATTTAAAGGAATTATGAATTTTCTTTTTCAGTGCCGATGGTAATTACGAGGTGACCATCATGACTAAAGCGATTTTAAACCACACTGGGAGAGTCACCTGGAAACCACCGGCGATCTATAAATCATTTTGCGAAATCAACGTGGAATACTTCCCCTTCGACGAGCAGACTTGTTTTATGAAATTTGGTTCATGGACTTACGACGGTTATACGGTAAGTATTGTAATTCAAACGTAATCAATTGATGCGACTACGAATTCTTATTTTGTTGGAGATTGTAAGTTTATGCCTATCAAATATTTATACTAACAATTTAGTTTCTTAGTTTTATTACACATATATCACAAGTAATATATAATTTTGAATGTAAAAAGAACAGAAACTGTAAGACGGTAACTCTAAATAACGTGTATTTTCTAAATATAATTCTGCAGAAATAATTGCAAAGATTATCACATGTGGTGAAGTATTCGAATTTACATTCTCTAATGTATAACGCAGATTAGAATGTTGCGTAAAATATTTTATGCGCAACATTTTATCGCGAGCTTAAATGTAAACAAGTATCATACTTTTCTTCTTTCTAAAAGTAGAAAAATATTTTTTTCGCGATATTTTTAATTATAAAAATTTGTCTGTTATGAAATAGCTTTTTGATAAAGTGGGAGTAATTTAAGTAATGTTATGTACACATTCATCGTTTGCATTAAATTGCACTCGTATTTTTACATGTTATGAAAAAGTCAGATTTTTTTATTTTTATTATAAAATTATAATTCTACATAATATATATATAAAAGCTTTTTTAAATTTACATAAAGTGTTTTTAAATTTATAAATGAAAAGTACAAAAGTAAAGTATTATTAATGTCATTTATTATTATAATATTTATATATATATGTATAATTACGAATAATGTATAGATATAATTATAAATATTACATAAATTAATCCCGAGTTAGGATTAATTTGTAATGATGAATATATTACATCTGAAATTTTTGAATTATTTTATTTATATTATTTATATATACTTTATGTATATATTTTATTTCCTTTTATAGTTTCTATAAATGTAAGATTCAAAAATCTTGTTATAACAAGTTATTATAGTTTTTATTACAAAAATATTTTATAATACAGAAAATACGTAAAATAGATAAATAATAGATAAAATAGATAAAAAACAGATAATATGTTTGTAGATTTAAAAATATGCAGTAAATAGAATGATTTACAAACTATTATATTATATTTATGTAGATGTAATTGAAATTTTTTCCATGATTTTGAAACATGGATTTTTAATTGAAATGAAAAATTTCGATAAATTTATATACAAATATTTAAACAGTATTTATGAGAAATATTTAAGATCGGTTTTTTCAGTTAACTTTACCCGTAAATTAGCCGACCTCTCGTCTGTGTTCTGGTCTTACTACCCTACAAAGAGAAACAGAAAAACTGTAATTTCCTTGATAACTTTACCTGACAATTAATTGCAAAAGTAAAAAAAAATTGCGTATTAGTACGGCAATAGTTAAAAATTGCAACGCTTCGTTTCCCTCAAATCATTAATTACACATTATTTGCACTGTGCAATTGTTCTAAATTATCTTTAGTTGACCGAAAAAAATTCTATTAATTTATTCTTTAAATAAAAACAAAATCTTTTTTATTTGATAAATAAAGAAATTTAGAATAAATTTTAGTCGATTATATATTTGCTCTCATTTTATTTTTTTCTCCAGTTTATCATTAAATTTTTATGTTTACCTATATTACTGCGATATAGTTACACAGCTAAATTTATTCTTTATTATTTCACAAAGGATACAAAAAAAATACTTAACGAAGCACCTATTTCCGATTGATGCAATGAGAACTGCATTCCGATACCTCGACGATATACCTCTTTTTTACGAATTCTAATTTTAACAGAAACTAACAATAAGTATGGATATATGTAAGAGAAAAAGAAATAAGAGAAAGCATCGATGAATGTCACAATTCGGCGATTACATATCGTGGCGCCTGTTTGTCTCATCCATTACGTTTTTCTTCGTGCTCGATCCGACAAGCGAGACTCCTCTTGCTGACTGACGGATATATCCGTCACTGACAAATCCGCCTGTCTGCGAGAGTTTTACCGCTGTACAGCAGCAGTACGTAGATATAAATCCCACGTCCGTACGAGAGTAAGCCATTTCGACAGAGAAGCTCGTCCGCTAGCCACTTCGAAAACACACCAGTGCCAATGATCAACCTCTCATCCACCTGCGGATAGCTTCCGTTTCCGCGCTTTGGTTTCAATTTCCCCCTATCGGCATGTCTTGCGTGCGTATCGGGAGTATTTTTCACTGCGAAAAAGATATCGAGATAGTCGAGAGTGGAACGACTGTGAAATTCTTAGTCATGATTTAGGTTGGATAGATAATCGATATTGTTTGATCGATATTCTTGTCAATTTTACATGTCGTTTTAAATCATTGCATATTACGATATTAATAAATCATCGTAACGATTTATCGCTAATATACTTTCATTAGGAGCAATATAAATCAGTTACGTCCATTACGTTAAAATATGACATAAAAATTCATTTCTAATTTCTTTAGACATAAAGGTAATATTATAATGGAAAATATTATACTGTTTTTTTTTTCAAGAAGGTATTTATTAATTTTATTCGAGAATTATTATACACAATTTTTTAAAACATGGCTTGTGTAATCGATTTGTAATTTTATTCCATTCTGCAAAATTTGGAAGATTGGAAAAAGTAAGGATAGATCGTTAAGCCTTTCGTTTGATTTCTTCTGTAATTGAAATTAAAAAGGGAAAACTTTGATTCCCTACGAAGGAGGAATCAAGGATTGAAATTGAAAAATTAGGAAACGAATCCGATTAAAGCAACGAGAAAATGCGCACGTGAAAGGCGCTGTGAACGAACAGTGATTGCTCATCGAACTATCGACAGATCTCGAAAGTGGTCCAGGGAGGATCATCCAGCGAAACTCCAATGGTGGTCGCGATTTTGCTTTCCAAACCTAATTCGAATTCCGTAAACTTTAAGATAACCAAGACCCGTATTCCATGCAGCCATTAGAGATAACCAATTTCTTTCGTTCGTTTTCTTTTCGCTCTCTTCCTTTCCACGTTTTTGCTCTCTCTTTTTAAACAATCGCGTATTTTGAAAATTGTGCCGAAAGATAAAAGGAATTTGGGCAGCGCACTGATAGTAGGTAGGTCAAAAAAAGTTCTCCGAACATAGAATATAGTTACACAAAGATGTGTCAGGCATGTTATAGATTTTCTGAAATTGAAATTGAACTCCTTGCAACAACTTGTTTGAACATTTTATAACATTATTAGATTGCAAATTTTTATTAAATATATGAGTAATAATTATGTATTAAAATTTCATTAAAAGAAAATTCTAAGAATCAAATAAAGAATAAGATTTCCATAAGCGAAATTCAATTTGGAATTCTTAATTTACAATATTTTGAGATGTTTTCGACATCCTTCAAGTTTATAATAATTATATACTTAAAATTGTTAATATCTTGATACTAAAATAAGTAGCTGAAATCAATTCTTTTTAACTTCAAGCATTTGTACGTGAGAGAAAATGGCGCGATACTTTAGAACATTCTGTATTGCTTTAGAATGTAAGTGGATATATGTTCACAGAATATCCTTGAAAGTCAACCGCGAGGTATTATTTATCGCGAAGGGCTGTATCAGAAATGTCTTCGTGTAAAAGTCGCAGAGTCCATAAATCTCAAGACGCAGCAGTTTAAGCTACAATGATTCTTTCGAGCTATTGTTTTCTTCAAATTCAAACGATGTGAAATCATAGTTTGCATTTATACGTTTTTTTTTCTTTCTTGGGTATCTCTTGCATATAAAATATTTTAAAACAAAATGCAAATTGATTAGTGATATTGTATCTCAAAAAATATTCATGTCTCTATCAAAATATTAATATATATGTGTGTGTGTGTGTGTGTGTTTAAAAATTCAATATTACTTGCCATTTCATACGACAAATTTCAATTTCAATTTTTAAAAGCTGATAGACTAATCAAGATAATTGTTAATTAACGGAATAACGTGTACATCAACGCGCTTACACATGTAGAACCATGATACACACACACACACACACACACACACACACACACATCGCTTTGTCCGTCCAACTCCTTCCGTAACTCCGATTATCCGAAGCACCGATTAAACAGCGCGCTAAGATAACAATCTTTAGGTATTCTAAGTACTTGTGTTTCCTGATTACCTCTCGTTGGTATGTTTCGATTATGTTGGTATGCATCGAACTGCCGAGTTGAGGATTAAGATGCCAGATGCGATGGAGTAGAATAACAATTGGGATTGGGGATTTAGCTATTGCAGTTTTGGATTAGGCCTCTAAGATCGTTTCAATGACGCGTAGTTTGAAAGCCGGGGATTCAGAGGATTCGTTCGAAAGATTAGTTGGATTACAAATCTTGAAATGGATTACAATATTATATGCAATTGTATGCAAGGAAGATGTCGGCTTATGATATGCTTTGCATATAAGTGTACATAAATATAAATGTATTGCTTAGTACTTATAGTAAATTTTTTTGATGATAATATAAAATGCTATCTATGAAAACGAGAAGAAAGAAAAAGGATGAATAGATTATTTAATTTAATTTTGTTTAACTTTAATTCAAATTGTTTTATGCAGGAAATTAGTAAAAAAATGTATTTCTTTTTATTACTTCTTTTCTTGCATATCAAAGTTTTTATTTTAAACATATTTTATATCATACAAAACTATGAGATAAAATTAATAATAAACTATTGTTGATTTCTCTCATGTAATTGTAACCATTTTAATTACTAAAATAATTTTTATATTCTTTTACATTTATAATTTTTTCTATTTGCGTACAAATTATGACATTTGGAAAATTTTAACAGAAAAAAGCAAGTAATATTCATGAAATGATAATCACAAGCTACAAAACATTAAAAAATTTAATTCTTTAGTGTTATTTTATACTTATATAATAAAAAGTATATTTTATTTTATAATTTCAATTTTTAACTACTGATATAATTTACAATTATGATGATAAAAATTATTTTTAACTTGTATACAATATGCAAATTGTATTATATATTTACTAATGTAAAGCATAAATTTATTTCAATAATGTACGTAAGTTTCGCGGCAATATGTATTTTAAAATAAAATATTCATATGTAGTACATTATTTGCGTTCAAACTATATGTTCATATATAATATATCATATATATTATACATATAATTATTATTGTTATACCAATATTAAACGACGTTCAAAAGTTAGAAAATCTCAATATTGAAATATTACGCTGAAAACATTTTGAAAATGTAAATAATAAAACATATTCTATATGCTGTAATCATGACAAATATTCTGTATGTGTTTAGCAACAATCATTTGCAAAACTATAATTATTATTAACCAACGCTAAGAATAATTCGTTGCGATTCACTGTCACTGCAGAGAAAGGAGATTTATGATTGCGCTTTTTGCACTTTTTATACTTGGTCGAGATCGCAAACGATTGCCTTTATGCATTTGTGTGTGCACACCATATCCAATTCCATTCACGTTCGATCGTTCTTCTTGTGTTCACAGGTCGATCTGCAGCATCTCCTGCAGACCGAAGATTCGAATAAAATCGACGTCGGGATCGACCTGACCGACTATTATATCTCCGTCGAGTGGGACATCATAAAAGTGCCTGCCGTGAGGAACGAGGCGTTCTACATATGCTGCGAGGAGCCCTATCCCGACATCGTGTTCAACATCACCCTGCGCCGCAAGACCCTCTTCTACACGGTGAATCTGATAATACCGTGCGTGGGCATATCCTTCCTATCGGTGCTGGTATTCTACTTGCCGAGCGACAGCGGCGAGAAGGTCTCCCTGTCGATCTCGATACTCCTCTCGTTGACGGTGTTCTTCCTGCTGCTGGCCGAGATAATACCGCCCACGTCGCTAACGGTGCCACTCCTGGGCAAGTACCTGCTGTTCACGATGGTGATGGTGACCGCGTCGGTGGTCGTCACGATAGCCGTGCTAAACGTGAATTTCCGCTCGCCCGTCACCCATCGTATGTCCAAGTGGGTACGGATACTGTTCATCCAGGTGCTACCGCGTTTTCTCCTGATCAAACGGCCAAAGAAGGACGACTACGATTACGACGATGAGGATGATTCAAAGAACAAAGGTGGCCCTGGGGTCGGCGTGGGCGACATCGATGATAACGGTGTCGACGACGAGGATGACGACGAAGATGATGTCGAGGCGGCGAACGGCAAGCCGCCCGAGGGCATCCTCACCGATGTGTTCCATGTTCCAGAGACTGATAAGTACGATACGTACTACGGCAAGAGGTTCAGCGGAGAGTACGAGGTACCGCCACACGGTCTGCCACCGCCGGCGACGAGGTACGACCTCGCCGCCGTTAGTACCGTCGGCACCGTCGCACCCTGCTTTGAGGAGCCTCTACCCTCGCTGCCACTGCCGGGGGCAGACGACGACCTCTTTGGGCCAGCTAGCCCTGGATACGCTCACGAGGACGTCAGCCCCACCTTCGAGAAGCCGTTGGTACGCGAGGTCGAGAAGACCATCGACGACGCCCGCTTCATTGCCCAGCATGCCAGGAACAAGGATAAGTTCGAGAGCGTAAGTATCATACTTGCACCTTTAATGTTTGCCAGTTTTTTTTATTCGTGAGTTTCGGGTTATTGTACGGATAATGCTATCATTGAAATGATATTGAAGAAAGAAATACGCGTCAAATGGATATGCTTTAATAATAAGTTCTATTTTACTTGTGCGCTCGTTTATTCGAAGTTATATTGGATTACGACACCAAAAATTATGCGAACTTTTATATCCACGTTATATGAATAATCTTTCTTTCTCAAATATGATGGACCGTTAAATATACTAAGAATTATCTTTTGATTCATCTCTGTATTAATAAATGACTATGTAATTAAATCTATGTAAATATATATTCTATATAAATGAATAAATATAGAATTATAATAGATATAATATATTAGAATCATATAATATATTTTTTAATAAATTAAATTTTATAAAGGGAAAATTGAAAGACTTGTAATTGTTAATTCATGTATTAAAAAGGTAATTTTCAATATTTTAAAATCTATTCTATAAATTCGCGAGAGAACTAATTCATTCCTAACGCGTAGCTGCAAAAATAATTCACACATGATCTCTTGGTGTCATTATTATAAATAATACAAATATAATTGATAACAATTAATCTTAATTGCGTATTCGCGAATTACGAGAGTCGGATTATGTATCAAGAGATCAGCGGGGATCGCACAATACGCACGATGGATCATTTTGTCTGAAATGTATTTCGGGAAACCACGATCTCCGGATTATTACCGGAGGAATTGAGACTGATGCATTTGACACGGACTCGTAAACAGTACGCGACTGCTTTTATCGCTCGTGCAAACATATCGGGTGTTTAATTGCTATCATTTTGAGAGTAGAGGATAGCAGAGATACTCGCGTAGGAATAACATTTACTTATGTAATAGAATATATAACACTATTTGTAAAAGATTATTTTTTTCTCCATAGTGTTGTGCCTTGATAATTTTTTCGCGCTGAATGCCGTCGTCAAAATTTACGTAGCGCATCAGGATTTTAAGTAAGTTGGAATAGTTTCTGTTCCAATTTACTTAAAAATGTCATAGACTTTATTTAGAAACAAAAAAAAAGTTTTTTTGTTTTGCTGTAAAAAACATCATTTTGAGCCCATTTCAATTCAATTTATTGAAAATCTCGACATTCTACGTAAATGCTGCCGACAGCATCGTGTTCAGCGCAGAAAAAAATTTTCAAAATGTGCTGTGACATTTTAGATAGAAATTTCGATGTCCAACAGTTTGATAAAATCTATTATTCCCATTTTATTAAATCGCTGTATATTTTGTCTCCGTTAATTCGAGCGATTATATCCACATTAAAGCAAACGTTTAAAATAAGAAGCGTATCTTCAAATTTTCGATTGTCGCGTCGCATTCTTTTCGTGTAATTTTGTTTCTTGAAAAATCAGCTGCTTGCAAGAAATCATCTTGTCAGCTGGCAGTCATTGATTCATATGAAATTTTATAGATATGTAATCTTAAGAAAAATAAATAACGATACGCTTCTTTCGTGCCCTATCGCCCTTTAATGGTGTGACGTCTGACCTTAAAACCAAACGCCCACTTTTTCACGTAACTTTTAAGCTGAATGAAGCAAAGAGAAATGTTTGTGGAAGTTTATAATGCTCAGCAAACTTGTTTTAGATATCAATATGCTTTAAATATAACACAGCTAACATTAATTTTTAATTACGACTAATGTAATTGAGAAAATCTTTTGTAAGACGATAATTTTATGTAACATTATTGTGTTTTACTTAAGCGATATATACTTTTTTTTTATAACTTTCCGCCAATCGCCGACATGCCACAATTTTCTAGTCAGAGAATATTTCCAGCAAGTTTTCCTGCAAATCATATTTAAAAAAATATTCAGGTAAATTGCGAAGCGCTATATTAGAATCGATTTATTTGACATAATTTTTTAAGGAGCAGATTTTAATTGTAATTAATTCGTGAAATCATTAGAGCGAAATCATTTAGTTATAGTGGTTTGTAAAACATTAGATTACCTATGCGATGCACGCAACTTTTATAGTAGGAACGGTGATTTGTATATCGCAGAGCTTTATGCTATTGTGGAAGAGGATTACCGCACGTTTTATTGCGTTGCATTCCGGTATGATGATTGAGGCGGTTTCCTATCATAACACGTACATCGGTCACGCGATATACGAATGACAATAACGTCATATGTATCATACGCAACTGCCTTTGTAATTTTGCACGCAATGAAATATTTTTCGTTATCGGCGAGTCCGCGTGACATAAAAGGATTATTGACTTCCATTATACAAGGAATAATGCGAACAGAGATTTTCATTTACCTAGTCATCGCACTGGAAGTAACGCTATATTAAGATTTTAAGATATTAAGACTCGACAGAAGAGACTATAGAAACTTCTAGTTGAAGACGAATTTCTTTATGCTGAAATTACGCCTAAAATACTAGATGAATCGCGTTTTAATTGACGATATTCGTAATCAGGAAAAACTTCTGAAGGCTTGTACAGAGCTATTTTTTAGGGAAAAAGGCAAAATAAAAATTTATTTTGATATCTCATCCGATGTGTCCTATAGTACAGTTAAGATGTATATAAATTTATTGTTAAAAAATTTATAAGAATCAATTTGCAAAATTCGGCTCTTCACAGTTTTATAAAAAAAGCAATCAAAAAGATTTTATGACGTAAATATTACTTCTTAGAGACGAAATATTAAAATAAAGACAGAATATCTGCATCATGAACATACTATTTTATTCATTAAAATGTTTTTAAGAAATTCTAAAATTTGGTTCTTTAATAGGCTTCGTAGATTCGTAAGATATAAGCCAAAATGAGTTTCATGGCAAAATATTTCTTCTATGAGACAATATATGGTAAAATCTAATAGAGTGCAGATATATATGTATGTAGCTGCACCACAAATGAGGTGCAAATGGGTTGGCTTGTCATTCCTGTGTCGACTCTTAAAACATTATATTAGATTAAACTGTATTGATGATTCGTACAGTCCTGTCATTAAAGCGCAGAACTTTATGAGATTTCACGACGAATACTTGAAATTAATAAATTCGGTGAAATCATAAACGTAATAAGATTATGCATTTCTATGAAGATGTCACTATCGATTTAGAAAGACTGAAATAGCTTGAATCATAGCTCTCTCTTTTTAAAGTATCGAGTTGAAGAAAGACGTTGAATTGAAACTCTTGAAGAGGATGAATTAAAGAGAAATAAAAGATGCTGAATTGAGAGATGCTGTTGTGATTCAATTCTTTTTATTAACATAGATATAATATGAAATGCACAGTCTGTACACTTATCACGTCCATGTTTGAGATTCGAGTCGAGAACAATCGAAAATTTGAGCGCTTTGATTATTTTTACGAATAAAACTATATTGTATTACTTGCGGAATATTTGCAAACGTATTCGAGTTTGCATTGCCAAATTGGCATGCACGAGATTTGTTTCAATTTCAATTTAATTTTTGATTGGCATCGATTTATGTTCGCACGTCGTTTTAAAGTCGTCCAAATATAAATATGTATTTAAGAAAATTGCAAAACGATTTTCGTAATGATGATACTTGTTAACGTCGCACGTCGCCCGTCTATATGTGACTGTCCAAATTATTCTATACATATATATACAATATATATGATTTGTAGAACCTGACCCAGATTCTCGAATTTTAGGTGAATCGCGAATTGGTTTCTTGCAGTATTTCGGATTTTATAGCGTCGAACGTATCGCGACCCGACTCAAACGCGTATACTCCAGAGATTTGGAAATCTCCTTCGTAAAATCGAAGAAGCGTCAACTCTGCCGGATTTCGGCGATAGACATAATCCATAGCAGCAGCCATGAAATAACGACGTTGGAAATACTGAAGAAGGTTGAAATTAAACAAAATGGAGCGTTCCCCTTTTCAGCCTTTTTACATTTTATTTTCGCTCGCATTCACCGTACGGTTTTCCAAGCGTGCAATAAAAATGAGATAACCTCACATTCATAAAAAATATTGACCATCGTATAACCCACTTTATAAAACAAAAATGTATTTGAAATGTTTGGAATGAAAGCCTCGACGAAATATACAACTCGTGATTCATGAAATTCCGAAAGAAACCTTGCACTTTTTAATCAGAGAAACAGCAACATTTCAACATTTTTTCTAACGAAAGTTGATTCCGAGCTTTACGAGAAATGATTATGTGTCCAGTTTCCGCAAGTTTCAGAGCATTCTATTTGTCGTGTCGTTTACTTAAATTGGAACTTCGGTTCCGGATATGGCTTGATTTCCGGATACGTAGTTTGCCAAGATAGATCTTCGGATATCCTAGTACCGCGATAAGCCAAGCTCAATGAAGCTTCATTTAAAATCATTCTCGATATCGTGCGCGTAACTTATACAAGTAAAGTATACTGGAGAACGCATTGCGGCAGAATACCACTCATTGCCAAATGCGCCCGTTTTGCGGCAAATGTCGTTTACGAGCGTACATAATGCGGAACGTCTAGAAATCTATCATTTTGCAATATTAAGATTCGATGAAAGAAATTGAATCTAACTCGCCAAAATTCATTTCAGTTTTATAGAAAGATTCTTATTTTATTTGATTTTGTCCGCTTTAAAAATATCCATATAATCTTTTTGCAAAATGCAAACGTGTTTTTATGCATATCACATTTCTTTAGAGTAACGGCATATTATTCCGAAAAATATTTCCCTTATCTCTCTTAAACGTTATAAAAGAGCTGTAAGATGCGTTATTTTAAGAATGCCCTATATAGAATAATGCGTATGGGTGCTTACAGTAATATACGCATTATATGCCACGTATGTTAGTATATAATAACGTATATACGTTATAGGTATGTATATGTGTCCCTAAGTATATGCATACGTATATATGTAGCGAAGATGACACAGCAGCCAATCTCGTAGCCAAGTTTTTGCTCGATTTGATAAAATCACATAATATCGCTCCATACTACTGCGTGAAATCGAATATGATCACAAAAGAGGTGATTTTTTTTATATGAATAAAATGAAAAACGCGGAATGGTAGAGACAATTTTATTCTAAAGAGTCCTGAATAATCCGACCGTGATAGAAAAAAACTTGAAAAATAATTAAACGTTGAATATTATTGTACAGAGGCTAAGAATTTTATTTTTTATTAAATATTAATTTATTTGTACTAAGTTAGCTTTATATTAGCCCTTTTAACTAACTACACTGAAAAAAATACTAATTTTAATGAATATTTGTTTCAATAGTTTTAAGTAAATACTTAGTAAATGTAAACATATTTATTTGATACGAAAATGACTAATTTGATTTAACTATCTTTCTTTTTATTGAGTAAATATTTATTTATTGTAAGTAAATGTTTACTTACATTAGTACTATTCAGAGAAATATGTATTAAGATTTAGTAAATTTTTTTTAGTGTATAACAATATATATATCGTATATTCTCAATTTTTTGTATAATTACAGATTTGTCGTGATTGACATTAACTTTTTATTGCCCTTAATTATATTCCGATGTCGCCTAGAAGCGTAGTCATTCTTTCACGGCTCACTAATGGTTTATTCAGCATCGGTTAAACGGATGCCGACCCTACAGAGCGAGATCACGCGTTGAAAGTGCTCTCAAGGCGAGCGATGTTTCTCCGTCAGGTCTCGCAACAGAAAGAGAAAGAAATATGAGGGGAGGAAATAGTGATACAAGTAGGTAGCGAGTTCTATATAACGGCATAGTGCATTGTCCTCATGGAAGTATCATAAAAGTATTGGGTGACTGTTTTATCGTCCCCGGCTCCCTTCTTGTCGCAAAGGGAGTCTAAGGAAGTCAATACATCCCCTTAGCATGCGGGATCGATCATCTTTTCCTTCGCATGCTGCCGGATCTGCGCGTGAGAGTGTTTCAGCGGATCACGCGAGATAGAAACGCGTCTTTATAGCACTGCAAGTCGGGTAACAGATATACCCAAGTTGATACTAAATATGCACCAGGGACTTTCGCGACTCAGAAGATTCTTTTGTCTTTACGAGATCCATATGTGACTTTTGTACAGTATAAGTTTCCATGCGTTTCGATGTGTGCCATAGGAAATCGAAGCCATTGGAACGGAAAGTGCATTATTCGATATCAACTTTTAAAACCAAGGAAATATTGTATGGTTAAATAATTAAAAATATGTAACTGCCACAAAAAACGTGTATACAGAATGAATAGTTTTACTGTATACTATTTAATAATTTAGCTGAATATGTTACGTGCGCGTTGTATGTAATATAAAATAATGAAATAGAGTCGGACATTGTCTTCTGACCAGACTTTATTCAATATGATATAGGCAAACTTATAAACTAAGTCAGAGATGTGTTACGCAGCTAACGAGAACAGCCTAACTTGATCAGAATTAGAGGGATCTTCACTACGATAAAAGAAGTGGAGTTTTCGTTGAATAATAACCAATAATATTCTAACATCGAAAACATGCGTGGTGAAGATTAAAGTACGTTAGTTTTGACTCAAGAATTCGTTTGCAGATGAGTCATAAATATTAGTAAGAACGAATATTCGAAAAAAGTTTTAAGAGTAGACAAAAAAAAGAACAAAAACGATAAGTGAAATCGAGTGGAGTAAATAGCAGAATCAAGGTTTATTAGGAATCTAGACTATAGAAAAACTTTATGTTATAAAGTGTCGCGACAAAAGTGACGTGGCACATAACAAATACAGATATTAAAATAATTTTGTTAGATTATCAAAATAATTATATAAAACCATTTGTTGACAATGTCAGACTTTAAAGATACAGTTGATTTTTAATTGCGAATTCTGATAGATAAATTTAAATGTATAAAAAATAAGTAAAATACAATCCAATTTCTGTAACTCGTTAAATCTTTTGTAAATATGTAAGAATTTTTGTCAGATTTTGTACAGTCCGAAACAATATAAAAACTTGCACTGAAGTTCGAAGACTCAATCAAGTTGCGGACGAAACGTGAAAATTTTATATTATTGATGGAAGATTAAGTGTTGATAACAATGCTGCAAAAAATTTTAACATTTTAGTATCTACTACTTTTATAGGATCCAGCCTGTCAACTGACAACGGAGGTTTTGTCAACCAATACTGGACCATCACTGGCAAATGACTGGCTGTTAAATAACGATCAAAGTTTTGTCAGCCAAAACTAAACCATCATTGCCAAATGATTGGCTAAAATAATTGGGTCAGTACCATCTGCCAGTGCTGGGCCCAAGTTATCATTCAATATTTAGGCCAGTATATAGTTGATTCTTATTTCAAGATCATCTTAAGTAATGTCTTAAGACACTAAATGCGGCTCTCTGATTGATTCGTGACCTCAAGACAGAACTTAAGACGGTCTTGAATATAAGAACTGACTACCGCTCTTAGACAGTACTGTGCTAGTACTTGAATTGTGGCAATCAGTAATGGCGGATGGCCATATGTAAAACCCTATATGAGTAGGTAGTTTGATTCCTTCATAATTATTTTCAAATCTACATCTAATTAAATTTTCAGATACTTTAGCAGAACTATTCTTTCCATATATGTTTTTTTATACGACACGATGTATCAATCGCTACGTTAGGAAATGACTAACTAATCGCGACACACATTTCCTTCTAATTGTTCCCAGGTGGAGGAGGACTGGAAGTACGTCGCGATGGTGCTCGACCGGATCTTTCTTTGGATCTTTACGCTGACCTGCGTGCTCGGCACGGCGTTTATTATCTTTGAGGCGCCGAGCTTGTACGACACCACGAAGCCGATCGACATCAAGTACAGTAAGATCGCCAAGAAGAAGATGATGCTGATGAATATGGGCCCTGAGGAGGACTAGTCGACGATCTCGCGCGGCGCGGTGCCGCGTCCACAACGGCGGCTGAACCATCGTTGGCATCGCCGACAGCGTCATCCACGTCGTCTTCGTCGCCGTCATTGCCATTGCCATCGTTGTCGCCGTCGTTGTCGCCGTCGCCGTCGCTGTCGC